>OX579640.1:13883400-14087161 GCA_951230915.1 Antitrichia curtipendula
GTTGTGCTTGACAAATCAACTGCAACAATTCGAGGCAACCGTCTAATCATTCTCAAGGCTTTTAACAATTGTTTTCTATTCAAATAACAAAAGCTACTTTTCCTCTTCTTATTTCTCCTACCTTCAATTGGAATGTCCAACGCTAACAATGGAGAAAAACAAATTTTCTTGCATCTGAAATAATCAACTAGCAATGCATTACAATATCAATGTCATCCATACTACATCACAGTCACTATTTGGAACATTAATTTTTACATACTACTTCATGTCGTTTTCCAAGCTCTTATATTCTGGGAGACTTCAATAAGCTCTTCTTTGCAAGCTTTAAATTCTACTGCATTACTAACTAACAGCTTCTTTTGTATGTTATTAATATCATCATGAAACACAAGATTCTGTAGTTGCCTCTAAATGCATAATTATAATTACAAACATGTCGTGGATCATCATCTCTTGTCAATGTCCATTGTTATATTGTCAATATGGTTTTATGCAGATCAATACATCATTTGTGTTATAATCCATTCATTATTGATAATCTACTAATTAATGCCATGTAGTACGCCGCTTTACCTACCTCCATCTCAGACGTACTTCATATATCTTATTCTATATCAAATTTTGATTTGATACATAATAATAAGCCCTCAGGCTTCAACTCATCAATCCAAATTCAAGTTTTAGTGCATCCATGAAAAATTATCTTTCATTTGAAATGACCTTTATATTCACAACCATTGCAGTCTTGTACTTCTAAAGATCAGTGCTTGCCTCTTCTTGCTTCATAATAGTGTTGCTTGCTTGCTCATTTCTTTAATGCTTCACTATAGCCAATATTGTCATTAGAAGTCATGAAGTCTCATCTGTTTTACCATTAGGTAGTCAAGGTTACATACATGTGCCCACCCATTTCCTTCATGTAAGCTTTGGATTCTCCCCTTCTTCTATCGTTGTAGAGGAAGAGGTCCAAGGTAACTACGGTGTTGTTAAAGAATCTATCTTGCAATCAAGATGTAGCGATCATGAAGGATTATATTGGCTTCTTCCTGCAGGACGCTATAGAGTTTATGATCTCTTGTCTGAGTTCATGCCAGCTTTGACTGAAATACAAACACCCATTTCTCATTAGTCCAATGTTGAGCGCCCATTATTACTACTAGTAAAAGTGGAGTCTCTAGGTAGTGGATGTTCCAAGAATAATATTTTGTTCAATGTCAATAATGTCAAACGCGAGTCCCTAGAACTAGTCATAGAATTATCTTGTGATTATAAAGGCAAGACGCCAATGAAAGTTTGTCAACCTTCCTCTTCAAATGTTGTGTTGCCATCCATAGTGGATTCATCCATTTCTACTATCTTCCACATTATCTTTAGTAGTCCTACATCGTCTGGATTTTTCCATCCTCTCCTTCCCAACCATCACGATTTTCTAAGTGTATTGCAATGCCTTCACAAACTGTCGTTTGTGCTTGGAGCACAGAATGAACTTGCTCAAATTGATTTTGATGCCATTGAATATCAAAAGGTCCAATTTCTCCCGGCTAAATTCAATAGGAATGTTATCTTTGAATTGCCGCCATGTCGTGCATCTACATGTGGAGCTAAAGGTATGGAAGGTATGGATAAGCAATATGACGGTCATACATGGTGTTGCACCATGACGTCTAACATCCATAATGATCTAGGTTTAAAGTTCAAAAAGTTGTTTTGTATTGGGCATTTGATTTGTGAGAATCCAAGATGTGACTATCGCACGCAAGCTTCCCAAAAGTAACGAAACTAAGTGGATTGGGACCACCAAACATCTTTTCAACCTTAGTCAAATTCTTCCACTAGACTCTATTGTGCTTTGTAAAGTTTATAGACAATCTCCTACTTGCCTCAGTCTATGCAACTCAAAAATTTATTATGTACTCAAAATTGGAGATTTGTCATGTGCGTGAATCCACTTGGGCATCCATTTGCATCTAGTTGCTGACAGCCAATGTAGAGAGTCTCTCAAAGTAATCACTGGATTGATCGCTCACGAAGTGGCTAGAACCCCAACTGCCAAAACTTTTGCCATTATCGTGGTAGCAAGCAAAGAGTTCCTTGACACGTTCCTTATTCACAATGGTTCTGGACCAAAAAAGATGCTCCATGGCGATGCGTTAGAGAATGTCAAGGATAAGTTCCAGCTCCTTAGCTTGCCCAATGTACGCAACATGATATCTTCTTTTCAGAGCAACAACAAAAGTAGTGGCGAGATTGATCGAATTCTTGACATGAAGGGATGTGCCAAAATAGAGTATATCCACAATATTGTATTCCTAGGACAAGGACAAGGGAAGGTCTATTTGTTCAAAATGCTTGTGGATGGATCTGAAAGTGGAATTGATCTCATATGACAAATGCAGCTAGGCAATGATCTCGAGAACTGCTTTATCATGTTTGATCATGTAAATAGGGTGAAATTATGGACAACTATTGCTTGTCATGTCTATAACTCCACTTATTGCAAAGTCATGACCATTGTTGTATGTGATATGCAAACTGAGGGTACCGGAGGCCAAATCATTTTCTAACATTGTCTGAATAAGCACTAGAAGAAACTCGTATTTTTTCTGACGTCCAAAAACTGGACGTCAAATTTTTTGGACATCAAGCATAACATTAGGATGCTAGTTTTGATGTCAAGTAGAGGAAGTTTAGAGATGATAGGAAATGTAATATGTATTTGAGGAAAAAAGATTTTATCAATGAGACATGACGTAGAAATTGTATCTTAGTTGAAAACAAAAATACTAAAGAAAAACAATATAGAGAAGCATTTTAATTTCCACCCATCATTATTGATGTAATGAAGAGAAGTTGCATGTCCTAAAATTTCAAGTACTATGTTCAAGAAGGAACTTTCATATTTCACATTTGTAGCGTTTGTAGTAAAAAAATCAAGAAGATGCCATATTTAACTACTTTTGGACTTTTAAGGGAATTTTGGACTTTGTCCACTGGGAGGTCTTTCAATGTCATAGATATCTAAAATCTAAACTTGTTGTACATTTCTCAAACCACCTAATCCAAAATCTATATCCTTTCTAGATTCATAAAATCTGTAGAAGTCAAAGTCTACAACTGTCTTAGATGTCCCTTTATCAATTTTGGACTTTGCAAAGTCCAAAATTAGTTAAATATGGCATGAAGACCATGTTCTGAAATATGTAGTTAACTTTATTAAACTTTATTGAGTGATATAAATTCATTCATTAAACTTAATGCTTCCTATTAAAGATTTGAAGATGAAGTACAAGTTCCTTTACTGAAAAACGACTAAAAAACAATATGCAACATGTACATATACTGAATTAAAAGGTCTACAATTATAAAACTAAAAAAATAATTTCAACTCTGAAAAAATCTATTTAGATCTGTAGAAATTTTTATAATAATATCAAGGAAAAAATACCAAAAATTTCATTAGCAAATGCATTATTGATTGGCACTATCAATGATTTTTTAACCCCTAAAGGACCAAATGGCGTTTTTTGACTACATAGCAATTTTTGACAACTCCATATGAATGGAATTTTTATTTATTTTCTTTTAAATTTTCACACAGCATGTATCCAAGGAGTAGCTTTACGACCCAACAATTTTTATAACTTTTGACTACATGGTTAAGAAGTTATTGTATGATATGTAGTTTTCATTGCTCAATGGGCAGCCTAGGCAACAAAAAAAACTTCTTTAAAAATTACTTTTTCAAGAAATAAAAATTTGAAATAGATTTCTTGGATTTATGTATAAGTGGAAATCTTTGAATCATTCCATTTTGATTTATGAGATGAAAGTTATGAGGAGTTTTAGTTGTGGATAGTTTGTAGGTCGTTATGGAATCTCCTTTAAAATAAACTTTAAAGTCTTTTATTTTATTCAATTTTTAATATTTTGAAAAAAAATAAAAATATTAGGTGTATATTATTTATTAAAACAGTAAAACTATTGGAATTGACATTTTTCAATTCCATAAATAAATTTTTAACAATTTAGTATTTTGAATCATTCTCTACTTCTTTCTACTTACTAATTTCTTCCTATATGCTATACTATTCTAAATGATCTAAAAATTGTTAAGCATGTAGCCAGCTTGCCTTAAAGAATGATTTCAAAGAATAACAACCATTTTGGACATTTTTTCATAATGATCTAGCATTGTGAAGTGTAGCTGCTTGGATTTTAGCAGGGCCCAAAAAAGGATTTTGTCATTTTCAGTGCTAATATTTTGCAATCTACACAATGGAATTTCTGAAATTTTTTCAACATCTTTTCAAACAAGTGTACTAAAAGATCCTACGATTATAAGTGTCCAAAAATATTATTTTTTTAGAATTTGGTACTTGTACTAGAAATGGCAGTTTAGGAGCATTTTTGGTGAAAACATAGTCAAAACCTTTAGGGGTTAATTTAAAGTGACAATGGTTGAAGAGACATTAATAGCATGGCTCTATTATAGAACTATTGTAATTATAATTGACAACTTTTAATATTTTTAATTTGACTAAGATTGAATTATTAAAAATTAAAACATTGAAACATCCCTTTTGTGGGACCATTAGATGTTTTGGAGGGTCATTTCAAGCCCATTTTCTATGTTGTGAACCAATCACTGCTAACCAAAATAAGGAATAATTAAAAATATCTAAAGAACTCAAAATTATTATTCCTTTTTAAAATTCAAAATTATTTTATTATTATTATTTGACATGGCAATTGCTTTGCCATGTCATATTGCTGATGTGACCAAGTTTCCACAATCCAGGAACTTAGGGGAACTCACGGCCCTATAGAGCAGTTGAATTTCATCTAATGCATATAGAATTATAAATAAAAAAGAGGTATTTTAGTGTTGTATTTTTTAATAAATCAACCATAGTGAAATTTAAAAAATAAAAATAGGCAAGATGTAAGGATTTAATGGTGATGAGATTTTGCCAAAAAAATGAACTTGAAACCATCTTCAATGCTCAGAAGTATGCGTGCCATGGAGACCCTTTTTTGGCCTATTTGCATGAATGTGGAGAACATAAAATGATGTATTTTTTGATGCCCTTCATATGGAACATGTCCAACTAGTGTATAAATAGACCACCAAAATTTCAGCTCTAGATCATTAAATTTAGGTACACCCCAATACTAGAAGCCCAAAAAATGAAAAAGTGACAAATTAGAGAAATTGTTTTTTAAATATAAAATAATTTTTTATTTAATTTAAAAGAAAGGTTACAATAACCATCATGACATACACAAAAAAAAATTTCAAATTCATGGAATTGTGATTCGAAAATTATAACGGAAGACAAAACTAGTTTGACAAAACTCTACAAAAACAATTGGTCTTTTTTGCAATCACCTTGATGTGGTTACAAGCGAATTTGAATATAGAATATCAACACATCTCAAATGATTTAAATAGGCTTAATTTATTACCTAAAAAAATTTGCATGCAATTTTAAAGTCTATAAATGTTAATATCACTAACATTGAACATTGAACTAATAGTTAAAACACATATGCAAATAATAATGAAACAACCTTTGCATAAAACATGCATGGAAAAATGCATACAATAACTATCGTGAGTTTTGTAATAGTCAATTTAGAAACCAAAGGTGTGAATTTGAGTGCTTGAATCTAAATCTCTAGTTGAAAGGTTGTACCATAGAATAGTTGCCAAAATTTTAAAAAGAAAAAGTTTAATTCAATTTTAGTCTTGTCTAACCTTGATTATTACTTTCAATAACTACAAGGTACATGACATGAGTGCTAAAAAATATTGACAAAGGATTTCAATTACATTCAAAACCACATGAGTGAAACATGTTTATTTTCCTATTTTCCCATGTTTATATAGAAGATAATATAGAAGATAAGCATTATATTGTTTTTTCTTGTAGTTGAAGACTTCATTAAATTCATAACTGAATCAAGATGATGAATCAAATTATAATTAAGTAAATAAATATGTAGCAATTTATAGACTAGATTTAATGAATTATGGAAAAAAAAGATGAAAATTGTAAAGATGAAAACAAAATAAAATAAAATTTGAAAATTTGTATATATCTAGTTTAGTATTTTGATACCACTAACTAAACTTATATATCCATATCTATACCCATAATCCATTACATATAATTCTAAATTAATTTAACATTAATAAAAACTAAAATAGTAAAGTAGAAACCATTGTGTCTCCATAGTTATCAAATTTGTTTTGTAGACCAAACTTCCATTAAAATCAAATTGCTACCGTAGTTGGAGCCTCGTTTGTTTGAGGTGGTCAATACTATATTGACCAAATAAAAATTTATGTGCCTAAAAGCATCACTTGTTTACATCTCCTAAATCTCTATGTACTTATATTGTTGTAGAATCATTTTTAAACATCTACCTAAAAACCTTTGATCTATTATAACTTCAATACAGATAATTTAAATAATGCATTCTTTGATGCCTTGAAATTTCCTCTCATTTTCTAATTAAAAAATTGAAAAACAATATATACTTTGCACAATAGAAATATGATAGGTGTCTCTACTATATGCAACCTATAAATTTGTACCCTAAACTCAAGTGCAGTCACCTTGGGGTTGCCGTTTTAGGGTCTCTTTATTGACATTCTACATCCCAACACAACATTAGATGACCATTGTTTTTTGTCCCTCAATCCCTCAAGTCCATCTTTTCTTGCATCTCACAATTTTCAAAGACAAAAATTAATTCTTGAAACTCAATCTACCACAAAAACCATTCCACTATCTAAGATTCTAGAAGGGTAATATTTTGAGCATCTTAAAGAATTTGGATATCTTTTCTCTATCAAGGTGTTTGCAAAAATATTGGTACTTAATAATGTCACATATAGTATGACGGGCTTGTCATCTACTATAACTTTTGAAGCATGAACCCAATGAACTTGAATTTTTTATTAGAGATCAAGATTTTTATTTTATTTTTAAATCATTTTTTATTTAAAAGTTTATTTTGCTAACTTGTAATATTCTCAAATGTAGGATTTTTTATTACTACCAAGTGCTTAAAATTAATGATTTAGAGCTAAAAATTTTGTAGTCTATTTCCACAATAGGCAATCATGTTCCTACTAAAGAACATCTAAAATAAATTATTTTTTGTCCTTCACGTTTGTGAAGATAGGGCTCCTTGGTGCTCAAACTTTTGAACATTGAAGATGATTCTTTTGGTGAAATCTCTTCACCATCAAGTTCTTACAAATGGACAATTTTTGTTTTTTTTGTAAATTTCTTCCTATTACTTACAAATTAAATTATTGAATTATCTTTTTTCTTGAGATTTTGTACTTTTCTAGTTCACCTATTTAGGAATTCTCTATGCTTTTTCTTTTTGAAATTACCATCTTTTAAAGATGTACACATTGGTCATGTTTATATATTTTAAAAAATAATTTTCTAATTTTAAAGAAAAAAAAAATATATATACAACCAAAATGGTAAAAAATTAGCTAGCCATTCTTGCAATTGCCCATCACTTCCTATCCCATTTCTTTATGGAGCTTGAGGTTTTAGTCCTATAGGGTTTAAAATCTTTAACCTTAGCTTTCACTCCTAAGAATCTCTAATATGAAAGGGAATATAGATCGGAGGTGTAAAGAACTAGTTATAGCAATTTGGCCAATGCTTGCAAAGAATGCACACTGTGGCACTATTGTGTTGTGAACCATATGTGTTTTTTAAAGTAAGAGGTCAGTCTTAAGTTCATAGGTGTGTTGGGTAGGTGTATTGGGTAAACCATATCTATCTATGATATGAAAACCTAGCTAACATGGAGCTTTGGAGCCTAAAATGACTTTAGCTCTAATACCTTCATTTTGCAATTTGCAATTTTTTAAGCTATTTTTTTAAGTCATGAATTGATTCATTTAAAATCTTGCATACAAATCAGGAAGCATTAAATGACCTTACTACTAATGCTAGTCATGTCAATGATGAATAAATAAATTTTGTTTTGTCAAATAATATTCCAAATTACTTCATATTTATAGATTTTGCAAAAAATTCTTGAAATTATTTTATAATTTTTTTGGTAATAGACTCCATGATTCACAAGTAAGTCATATAACATCTTTTGTGTATGAAATGCATCTTGTCCATCAAGCCTCACAAGGGATTTGAAGTGTTTATTTCTACAAAGGATTTCTAAGCTCACAAGGAGAAGTGAGACAATAGAATATTTTGCATCTTTTCTTGAGGAAAATTTTGAGTTTATTCAATGTTATATGAAGATGCCAACAGCCTTGATCAACTCAATTTGCAAATTTCACTCTTCTAGAATGTGGATTTGTTATTTTAACCCCTGAAGGACCAAATACCGTTTTTTTGACAACATAGCAATTTTGGGCAGCTCACTACAAACGGAATTTTTATTTTTTTTCTTTAAAAATTTCACACAAGATGTGCCCAATTTTCATAACTTTTGACTACGTGGTTAAAAAGTTATTGCTTGATATGGCATTTTCATTGGTCGGCAGGTAGCCTGGGCAGCTGAAAAAACTTCTTTAAAAATCACTTTTAAAAAAAATAAAAATTTGAAATTGGTTCTTTAGATTTAAATATATGCAAGAAGCTTTGAATCATTCCATTTTGATTGATGAGATGAAATTTATGAGGAGTGTTAGTTTGAAAGTAGCTAAAGAATCTCTACTCTAAAATAAACTTTGAAGTCCTTTATTTAGCTCAATTGTCAATGTTTCTGGAAAAAAAATAAAAACATTGGGTGTAGATTGTTTATTTCAACATTACAACCGTTGGGATTGGCATTTTTTATTTTAGTATTTCAATTCTTAACAATTTAGTGTTTTGAATCATTCTCTATTTCTTTCTACTTACTATTTTTTTCCTATACGTTTTACAATTCCAAATGATCTGAATTTTTTCAAGCATGTACACAGCTTGCCTTGAAGAACGAATCCAAATAGTAACCTCCATTTTGGACATTTTTTTATACCAATGTGACCTTGCGAAGTGCAGCTGCCCGAATTTTTGCAGGGACAAAAAAAGAATTTTTGTCAATTCAAATGCTATTATCTTGCAATCCACACGGTGGAAATTTATGAAATTTCTTCCACAACTTCTCAAACTAGTGTACTAGAAGATCCTACGGTTAAATTTTTCCAAAAATGTCTTTTTTCTAAAATTTGATACTTGTGTTAGAAATAGCAGTTTTGGAGTGGTTTTCGTGAAAACATAGTCTCTGACCTTTAGGGGTTAAAATATTTTTTTTTGTAGATTTTAGTGCACATAATCAAAATGATTCGTAGATTTTGGATTTTGAAATCTAATCCGTTTGTAGATTTTGAGGTTCATCTCTTTCTATTTTTTAGATTTCAATTCTACTATCATTTGTAGATTCTAAAGTCCAATATTTTTGAAAATCTTCAAAAAATTCCAAATTCACAAACTTCTAGAATTCTTACACTTTAGAAATCTTCATATTTTGTAAATTTTTCAATTCCATACTTCAATTGGTTCACAATTTATAATCTTATATATCCAACTTTATGATGCATTTGACAATTGATATGGGACAATTATTTCTTCTATCAAAGGATTTGGATGGAATGAAGTATAGTGTAAGGTGTATTAGTGTGTTATGTAATCTACCAAATTCGTAGATGGGAGATTTGGAAAGAATTCATAGAGAGGAAAAATCACAAAGGAGAACCTTACTTCTTTATTAGTCACAAAGGGAGAATTCCTTGTGATTCTTAGGGATTAATGTCTTTATGAAGAATTGGAGTCAAACTTAGAAATTGAAAACCTACTCCAACAAGCACATGCAATGCTAATTCCTAAAGTCCCACAAACAAGAGAATTTGGGATAGAGGAAATCTTCATTGGAAGATGTCCCTACCAAAGACATCTTGAACAAGAGACATCTACATTGGATACTCTCTTTTGGTTGCCAATGTATCTCACACATAAATACATAATGAAAAGAGAAACTCAAAAGTACAAAGAGAAATCCAAAAGTACAAAAGAGAAACTCAAAAGTACGAATCCACTATTCCACTTATTCATCATTTTATTAATTCCACAAATTACCCTATGCAAAGGTCAGATTTGGCAGAAATTATGTCATTTTTGTAAAAAGGTACCACACTATGTCATCCTGTACATGGTCTAATGTGACGTGGACCCTTGAGAATCTGACGTGGAAATTCAATTTCCAGCATTCAGCTGACGAATCAGACTGACCTTGAAGTACGGTAGTGTGAAGTGTTGACAGAGAAAAATAGTGTGGGGCCGGTAACCTAGTGAGAGTATTTACAGTGTCCGTAGCAGAGACCTCGGGGGGCCTGCCTGTGCGTGATTCTGGCTGAGAATTCCATTCCCTGCTATGATTGCCAAACCAAAAGTGTCTAAAGCTTACAGTAAGTAGCAGGTGATGAAATCCCATCCCCATGGGAAGTTCGGTAGCTTGGTGAAGTCTCCCGGTTTGTCGGAGGTCCCGGGCCCTGTAGTCATCAACTAGTTTCCCCCACTGTAACCTGCTGGGCTTCGGCTTGCCTGGTTTCCTCCGTAGGCAAGGCAGGCAGGCCCGCCGTCCACTTCGCCTCTTCTTTCCCCAAGTAGCTAGCGTCGCCTCATCAGTCCGCGAATGCGCGTTCTGCGTGTAAGCTGTGCGTGCGGACGTGCGCTCACTGCGTCCAGGCAAAGGCAAGTTCTAGAGCCACAGCAACCACTACTGTTGCCATGTATCCCCCCGGCCCGTACGTCCCTTCGCGCTTCCTCACTCCGGCCATAAAACGCTGGCTTGCAACGTACTAATTCGGACTACCCTTCTGCTTCCAACCTGCAACACACATACTAGCTAGATAAGAAGACATCTTGCCGGGCTTCTCACGTACTTCTGGTCAAATTGGGCACTGTTCCTACGCCCTACTTCGTGGGTTTGCGAATTGCAGGATCGACAATTTCGGAGGTGGGGGGGCATGGGGGGTGGGGAGGGAGCGAGGGAGGAATCCAGGAGCGAGCTGACATATATAGCAACTGGCGTGGATGTTGTGCAGGGTCAGATGTTGGCTTGTTGGACTGATGGTGTGTTTTCCACTCCGGCCGTTGATGGTCCTCACGGTCAGGCTTGCCAGGCGAGACTGACAGTCGAGCGAGCTAGCTAGGCGGGGGGAAACATATCCAGACAATCATGAGTTAGTATTTGGCCCATGCACAGTATCTACGCAAGTTCCTCTATCTGTGTACTAGAAGTCGTACGATACGATACGTCTTCGTGGAAGTTCATCAGCTTGATTGAAGGCAACAGGAGCTTCAGTGTTCAATCGCCACAAGCCCACAACTGGGCAGCCATGTTCTTCCTCCAACGCACATAAATCTGAAGGTATGGTAAGTGACTTTGCTTACTTTGAGCCCGGCCCTTGGTGCTGATGATTTAGGGTACAGTAGCGAGGGATGTGTTGAAAGAGATCTAGATTCAGCCAGTTTAGGGGATTTAAGTGTTGGTGAATGGTTATCTTCGTTTCTTGTGACTAGCTCAGAGACGATCATTATTTGGACCAGTTGACAGAGGGCAGGGATCCAATGTTGGTGGTGCCTGAGACTCGGTGCTTGACGACGTACGTCGATGGCGAGGGTTTGACAGGGAAGTTGATGGAATCGAATGCGCTGGGATTCTGCCAAACAGTGATTGAAGGAATATAATTCTGCTCCCGAAATTTGACTTTTCCATGCCGGCACGATCTGGTACCGACGAACTTGAAGGATCGATTCTTTCAGGGTTTGAATCTTTACCGGATCTGTCTGAACTTTGAAAGAAGCGACGTGTGTGTATACTTTGATTCTGGAGTTCTTGGGATCGCTAGCTCTTGAACTTGAATGGAAGGAATTTTCTTCAAGCACGCACTATCACATCTCGCGACATAGTTTTGCTTTGCATCATTGAAAACGGTTTGCATCTCTTCTAGCGGTGTTACACTCTTCATTCTATTTTCAGTGTGGACCACAGTATTAATTTCAATACTGTCACTAATTTCGTTGTTGTGTTGTGGTACGTGGCAGCTACACAAACAATTGATGTTGTCGCTTTGAAAGCTGTGCGTGCTCCTTCTGATTGTGTGGCTTGCATTGGTTGTGTCAATTTAGGGATAAAACTATTATAAAATCAACACCTAATAGAAGGATGTAGTCAACACAAGTTTCTCGTTAAGAATCCTAAAGAATGTGAAATAATACATTGTTTGTATATCGCGCTTTCTTTGTAGCACTTCTCTGAGTGAAACTAGAAATTAAAATTTAGCGTTGGTAACAGAAAGTATTAACAGTAATTATCCTGTCTAAATGGCTTTGTTTTTAACACTGAATTTCAATTATACAGTCACTAGTAAACTCTTCATGAATGTTAATGGAAAGTGTCATGGATGTTCATGGAGGTTCATGAATGCGTGACCTACAAGTAGGTTTTTAGTACGATAAGTAACATTTCTAAGTGATCATTTGAAACTAAATATCAATATCATTACAGTTAGTGGCTTGATTTTTGTCGATGTGCACAAATGCAGTACAGTGGAGTCTTTTTTCATTAAACGTGGATAAAAGTGAGACTAGAAAGAGTTACCTGATAAATGACCTTACAATTCACAAGTTCCAGATGGACAAGTTAAAAACAGGAATATTACAGTCAGGGCAATGCAGTATTGTACAACACAACTTAATGGCAGCAGAATGTGAAGTACAAAGTCTACGTAATGATCTCCACTTCTACATATAGTCTAATTTCAACTTCTACAAATGGTATGACATCAACTTCTACAAATATCGAAGTAACTAACTACTACAGTATTGGCAACTGGTTATTTACAAGTTAAAATCTTCAAGGTTCCTAGGGATCATGTGTTATATGTAGATGTATTGTATAAAGTCTTGTAAAGTCAAATACTATCAATACTATGGTATTATTCAGTCATACTTCAATACGATATTATATATACGAAATGCAGAAATACGAGGCCAGAAAGAGCCTCTAGGACCTTTAAAAAAACAAATTTCATTGTACCCAACTTGGTAACAAATCTGCAAACTACGGGATCACAAATTGCAAGGTCTGGCAACTCCTAATAATTTAGTTGCCCCTCTAACAAATAATAGTAGCCCATTTACTAAGCTTATTTAGGGTCTGAGTGTAACTATGGGCAGTATGGTATACTACCCAATGATGAGGAAACTGCATTTTAACTCCAACTTCCACATACTCCAGCGTCAGGCAAAAGGAGTCACCCTTGGTCTTGCACTCCTATATGTGAATGAAGAGAATAACTCTCCACCAGCACTTCTTTTTCAAGCAATATAATTTGGGCTCCAGTGCAAACCATAAAGAATTTTTTTGAAACAACGGAGTTTGGGCGTTAAATTCCCCAATTTAGTGCATGAAACCGCTGAAATGCCCCCTAATTTCCAGATGGTTATCCTGCACATTAGATACATGTATGAATTTGGATGAGCAAATGACATTTCAACCTTACGTGTTATATTTTATCCAGATGTATGGGTGTAAGTAGACTCATCAGTTCAACTTTGCACTGCCTATGAAAATTGAAGTACCTGCTCTGCATGTATCCATGTTCCTAGCGAGGGAACTTGTGAATATTGTCATGGACAGATATTCCTTGACAATCCAAACTGCAGACGACTTTTCATGGTTGCATGACAAAAACGAATATGTTTTGGTTTTCAATTCGTATTAAAAAGATTTTCAAATTTCAATCATTAATTATTTAATTTCAATCCATATTCAAGTTCATGATTGACATTTTGCCTACTATCGAGTCTTAGTTGTGTTGATGTAGAAAGTATCTCTTCGAAGTATCACTTTCAAGTATCTCTTTACAATTGATACTTTGAAGAGATACTTTCCAGAAGCGGCACAATTAGGACTTGCTAGTAGGCAAAATCTCAATCATGAACTTGAAAATGAGTTGAAATTAAACAATGATTGAGATCTGAAAATCTTCTTGATTCGAAAACCAAAACATATTCGTTTCTAACATGCAGGCATGAATTTGAAGTATCTCCATGAAGTATCGATCAACTTTGAAGTGTACGTACATGAACGTACTCTGGACTACCCCTCTAATTATCGACCTCTGGTGCCTCGACATCTGCAGGCCGGGATCATTCATCTTCAGATTGCAAAGAGTCAGTTCTACGGATCGACAAGCCTCCAAATCAGGTTTCTCAGGACGAATGACTATACGCAATACCAGCATTCACTGTTGCAGAACCAGGACCTGGCGCTCACGAGACTTCGCACTCAGAACTCGGTCGACTCTCTGGGCGTTACGTTGCCTTTGTCTCCACAGAAAACGCAAGAGGTATGTTAATACGAGGCACTAACCATATTATATTACTTGAATCTCTTGGAAGTAGTCTGCTTCAGATTTCAGAAGCTCCTGCACGGAACCTTTTCTTTTCCGTGGTACAAGATTGAAAGTAACCCACGACCTTCGATATCTGCTGCGTAACGGGCCTTGATTGAGCTTTCCCATACACCGAACAATAAGGTAACAGATACTACGTATCTCGTTAAAATGGCGGTATTCATGTGCCATTTTTCCATTCAATTTCTAGGACTGGTAAAAGGTTTCAGACTGCAGTCTGAAATCTAGAAGCTGTGTACATTTCAGATTGTATGGTCTGAACCTAAAAGTGCCAAGTTTGTGGAATACTGCCATTTTAATAAAAGATCTATTTACACTAAATTTAGTATGACTTATCAATTATCCTGCCATTCACTGCTCACTTTGTTTTGTGCGTGTGATACTACAGAAAGTGCACCTCATTAAGAATTTGTGATCCCTTTCAAAAACCAAATTGACCCTAGCTTGTAGATTCTTGCCTAAAATGTATTAGAGAAAAAAATGGGATACTTCAAGAAGGCCACCCAAGTTGGACTTGGAGTCCAATTAAAAAATAATATATTTTTTTATAATTGAACTTTTGGAGGCACTAATTAGGTTTGATAGCCCTTTTGAGGCTCCAAATTTTCTATAATGGTATTGTCTTTATTAATGAGAGCCTTGGATTGCTTTGGGGTACACCAATTATCTATTTTCATCCAAGATTTTCATCACTTTCAAATTTCATAGTTTATATTCATATGATGTTTAAAAAAATGTACAAAAAAAAAATCTAAAATATTTTTTGACCTCCAACAAGATCTAACAAAAAAATTTAATAATTTAATAACAAGTCTATTGCTCAATTGCTTATTTGGAAGCAAGTAGGTGTTGTTACCTTAATTTATCGAATTCATGTTCTTTAAGCAAGTACAAATTGCAATATTGTTGTATAACACCCATTTCAAAAATGTAATTGTGTAGTGACATCAATTTCGTAGGTGATGTTAATTTTGGGCCCTCATTAATTGACTTATAGACTTTTTACAACCAGTGATAATAAAATTAGTGTACATGAATTTATGGCTTCAAACCAATTCAATATTTCATCTATTCATATTTACTAATTCTCCATGACTACATAGGAATGATAGGATGAGGTAATAAGATCATATTTGGTAGTAACTATATGTACATCTTCTTTGTATTTGAACTTGAACTATATTATAGGTTGAAATTTTCCTACCAAACCTTGTTGTTTGCATCCCATTAAATCTAACCAAAAATTAAAAATCTATAGTTCTTATAAATCTTGAAGAATCTAATATCTAAACACATGTTTTTTTGCAAACACCCAATGTGAAGTTTGAACGGTCTATAATAGGAAAAATCAATATATGTATACCTCATTACAAACCTTCGATTGACAACAATTTCTATTCATCTATTTTTGGATTGAATTTATAGACAATAATCTTCATTGGAATTACTTTCACATGCATGCACGTGAATAAACATGCAAAATGAAGATTAAATATTTAAATCATTTATTCATCCTAAACTCTAAGAATGTTTACAATTCTTAAAAAAAAAATACCAAAATTAACGTTCTAAGATTTCATTGCAATTAGATTGCAATTTTATCCATTAAAGAAGGAAGAGTGTATTGTCAAATATTCCTTCCAAAAAATTTGTATGTCTAAGGGTGATTGCAAGAAACACTTGTCCTATTTCTTATCCCCTTGGTCTCGAACAAGTGGTTTTTGGCTCATAACTTTTGCGGTGTATGCTCGTTTTCTATAAAAATTTGAAGGGAAGGTACATGTACTAGTTTTAGAAATTCTCTAATTTTTTCCAATTTAAAATTTTTTATTTACTATTTTTAAACTGCTCCCAATTAGATGTCTACCTTGGCTATTTTGGAGGTTTTTAGTCCTATTTTTGATCCAAAAATGAAATTTTGAAGCTCTAAATTGGGATATAAGGATTTGTACTAAATTTATTCAAGCACACAAAGAATTTTTTTTAAATAGTAAATTTTTCACCTTCCACATGTGCTCAAAGTGCACTACCTTTGCGCACACACAGAGAACACAATTTTGTTTTTCCTAAGATGAAAATGATTGAGAAGAAGCATCTTAATGTTAATAAAAATGGCCTTATTTTTGAGAATTTTTTGAATTTTTTTACTAATTTCTAAAAATCAAATTCAAAAGTATCTATTTTCTTGTATTTTTCCATCACGCTTTTTTTGTGCATAACTTTTTGAGATTAATTTTTTAGGCCTGAATTTTCACCCATATACTATTTTAAAAGCTTTACATATTATGTATATTTTCTTTTATTTAAAAAAATTTTATTCCAAAAGGTCATAGTATTCCAGTACTGAAGCCATTTTGGCCAGAAAATAGCAGGTGTTTCTTGCAACTACCCCTAAGGAATGAATTGTTGCTAAGAAAATAAAACCATGCCCTATCTAATCCTAAATAAGGATTCATGCCAAAAATGTAATTGTCAAGAAGGTTTTTAGGGCCCCAAATGGATAAAATCCTTGCAAAATTGACATATGATGATCACAATAAGACATTGATAATTGTAAAATCAAAATTAAATGCCATCCTATTGACCTTATTGCTACTAGTGATGCTACCAAAAATTAATAAGATATATAATTTAATGAAAATGAAAACAAAAAAGCACTAATTCATGCTTTGAATACAAGATTTTAGAGCAATTTTATTTGCACCTATTCATGAGGAGTTATATTCATTAAATTTGATAATAAATTACCATGAACTAAATACCCTGTATTCAAACAAATGTAGGAAAAAGTATTTGGCTCAAATATATATGAATGTTTAATATTAATGTTCTTTAAATAATTGTACACCTTAAAAAAAAACTAAGTAAATAATTAATTTTTTCATTCATTATCCATTGCAATTTTTAAAATTTTTTAGAGCTATAGGCTCTTAGAGATGAGTAAAAAGTCACATAGAAATTCATCTAGGGTTATTGGAAAGTAGATATAGAAAAGCTTCAATTGATTATGGTTATGGTTGTACATGTTATTTCTTCTAACCTCTTAATATTTTCAAGATTGCAATTTTAGATTTGGCATGCCAAAAGAGGATTGAAATACTTCACTTCACTTTCAAATTTTCAACAACCTTGTGATCAAACATTATACTATTCCATTCTACATTTGATATTGTTGTGCTTTCTTTCGAAAGTCATCTATAACACATCCAGTTTCAAATTTGTACAATTTCAATCATAAAAAATTTGATAATACTTATCAAAACTTCAACTTTTTGTTTAGTTTAGAGCAAACTCCAAGAAGCTCAAAAAAGGCCTGGGGCATTCAGGGTGATGTAAAGGACTTTGGTCACACAAGCTGCACCCTCACTGACTTTATCAAAGGAAAATGCCCAATCCAGTAAATATGGAGAATGGTAGTGCTGGCAGATATAAATTCTCTTCTGCTTTGCTTGTTTCCATTGAAGAGTCTTCTTCAATGTCCTATGGACTCCAAGTATGCTTCAATTTGTCTCTGGATACAAGATTTTCGATCCCCTAAGCAAGGCCACTGCAAATTTTCATCGAGTGTCAAGTTGTCAACCCTGTTCCAAGCTTATTTGATAAAATGATTTTCTGTGGCATGTTTCAAAGCATCAAAATTGTGGCATTCAAGCGCACAAGGCTCTAAATCTTACAATTCAGGCTGATGTTCCACGCAGTCATCTGATAAACTTTACGCACACATTCTCCTAAGGAAAGTATGCCCCAAACCATTTTATGTCCCAATTTGTAGAGTTCTGGTACAAAATTTTATTTATCTTAATTTGTTGGTTTCACGTACACTTGCCTTACCCTAAATTGGTCTGTGATTCTGGCTCAAGAATAATGCTGGATCAATGATAGATAAGGCTGCAAGGGACTGAAGGAAAACACTTTCCTGTCCACCTTCTCGAGGTTTGCTGCTTTGGCAGCAAGGCAGCAACTCACTTTTTCCATCTTTTTCCATCTTGCGTGGCCTGGAGCTTCTGTGTCTTCTGCTGATTGTTACCAAAGCCAATAGCACGAGCACCGTGTTGTAACCATAAAATTCAAACGTACACCAAAATTTGGCAAAACTGTATTGTAACCATGACTGATACCGACTCGAACTCCCACCGTTGAAGTACTCATCTTCATGTCAGGTATTGGAGCAGCTTTATCTGAAAAAATCATGCTTCCTGCTCTTTTTGTCAGGATTTTCACATTCTAAAATTCCGATCATCCTTTTGTTGGGCAATGAACAGTATGTTTCTGCAATAACAGGGTCCATGCCGACATTGAACCTTTGCCTCTTCAGAGTTTTAGCAGCTACAGGGGTGTCCATGCTGGACATTTCCTTCGATGGAAATGCTTTCATTTCCACAAAGCACGCACCACCGCCTTCAATACTTGCTAAGGGAAGAATACTTCCAGCTTTTTGCAAGCACGTTCTTTCACTAGTTCTGGCTCCTCTTCTTCCATTGGTTCAGAATGTTGACCACAATATGAATTTCAGATAGCATATGTCAATATTACACATACCTATAAGAGATACAGAATTCAGTGGGACACACGCAATACGTAAATCAAATTGTGATTCTTCAAGCGAACATGGCAGTCAATCCAATTCACCTTTTGAGACACCTTCTTCTCCACTTTCTTCTTTGACCCTGAAATTTGCTTCATATTGGAAGACGAAATTCACTTTGGCCCTTTTCAGAGAGAGAAAGTTTGGGGATTACAGAATGTTCTGCAAGCGAGGCACGGTCGGTGTCCTCCTTTTCAATTAAAACAAAAAGAAGATCAAATATACAACCTTGGTCACGTAGAAAAGAAGTGGATACGGCACTAGATCCCACAGCCATGGTCAATGGAATTACTCCGCAATCCAGATTAGTAACAAACTGCAATTGTACACATAGACAAGCCAAAAAAACCGGATTACAGAGTAACAATAACCCTGAATCGAAGGTTCTAAATCTGCCCTAGGAATTCCAAAACTTCCACTGCTTACTCTCCCCACCTATTCAAGCTCCAATAACAAAACGACTAGCCAACCCGTCATAAAAACAAAATGACCAAACACTAAACCCTAAATTTTAAACCCTAAACCCTAAAAAAACCCTTCTGCATGTACAACCACAGATATTTGTTGCTTTTGTGTTCATCTCAGAGCTCGATTGTCACAGTTCGATTGTTACAGTTCGATTTTCAGGTCAAGGCATTCTCTACTAAATACAATTATTAAGCATATCAAACCTGAACCCTACGTCCAAACAAAGCGGGCGAATATTCTACCCTAAAGTTGATATCATGCACTTAAGATAAGATTAAGCAGATTTGAGAAGATTGTGCGAAGGAGCTAGGGACATGGCTGTAGATAACGTGCAATGGCCAAGGCAGAGAAGCAGAGACAGATGCTGCAATAGCTCTTTCACAACAAGGGCGGTAGGACTTCCGAAACACAACCCAGCCCAATTTGCTTAACAACGCTCAGTACGCATTCCCAACTCCTGGGTATGCAAAGAAAGATCGTTCGAACTAGATCTGCCTGCTACAAAATCGCTGGAAAAAACTGTCTCCTCTCAACCTAAAAAAAACGAACCGTAAAGTGGTGTTGCTCGGCAATGAAGCTCCGGAAACCCAAGCTCTCTCCAGCTACTTGAACAATCAATTAGTTGCGACTGATTGCGCAGGAACTGATCAAATCACCGGAAGCAAGCTTGTTACAATTGTGCAGCAATGCTTGATATAAGGTAGTATGCTCTAAAAGCGACCATTTAAGGACTGGTCCGCCTTTTTCATAGGTTTCCGTAGACAATAATATTTTTAGATCATTTTTCAGAGAAAGAAAAATAGATGTGGAACCTAATGCAAGTGGTTTTGTATTTTTCCAAGAATTTTTGAATTACTTAAAAAATTTCAAAGATTTGACGCATAGGCACCTATTTGTGACCATAGGTCTTCCAAAATCTGTCCACTTGCAACTTGTAAAGAGGTATGCAGAAATCAAAGACAATGATTGACTCTTGCAATAGAAAAATTATTTTTTCTCAATTCATTCAATTGCTAAATTGGTCCATTTAAGGATCACCTCATCTCTATTCTCCAACTATAAATAGGATTGATTTGAAGGAGAGGGTTGGTTTTATAGTACACTACCTTAATTGTGAACCAAGGCTTGTTATAATAGTAGCTATGTCCAACATTGCAACACAACAATGGTCACTAATTACAACTAAGCTTTATTATTATTGTTAAGCTTAGACATAAATTAGTTATATTAAGATAGGAATAACATAAACGGTTAAAATAAGCATTTTAGCTTGTAGGATATGGAGAATTCTTTGAGAAGTTGAGCGTAATGTGCGAAAAAACAAGGATGAGGAAGAATGCAAAAAAATAAATTTTGTTTCTTCAAGAATGAATATTTTATGCAATATAAATGTGGATTCTTTATTTGGACCCCATTTTTATCTCATAGGTTCATCTAAAACCGACTACCTTTGGAACTTGTTCCTAATCAGGTGTAAGCCAATTAGATGCAAGCAAAACAAATATTTTCATAAATTTTTTTAAAGCTAACTATTATTGGTTTCAAGAAAGCCTACTCTACTATTAGAGGGGGGTGACTGTTATTGATATTCTTACCTTAGGGGTTGTCACACCTTCTCCAAAAATGAAGGGCACTTCACACCATAGCCAAAGGTGAAGAGGCAATAATTTGACAATTTTGGTTATGTGGAAATTGATGGCCACTCAACCTTTGGCCATAGTGTGAAATGTCTTTCAAATTTCTACAGAGAATGAAAAAATATGGAGAAGTTTGTTGGGTTTTTTTACCAAAATGAAAAGATAGTGCCAAATTGCACCAGGAAAAAAATAATATGGCTAAAAAATGGCAATAACCCATAAAAAAATTTGCTAGAAAAATTAAAAATTAAAAAAATCTTGGATGAAAGCATAATTATGGACATGTGATATTTTCTATCCAATATGATTGTCAATGATTGTTGAAATTTGGAGCACCACTATAACATTTCATATCACCACTTTGGCACTTCATAAAAAATGAAAAAACAAACTAGTATGGAGTGAAAAGAAGGTCTAATAAGAACCCTAATGTTGGTATACATACCTTACATGGTTCTTGGTCTTATCCACATAAGTTAGTTATGAATCCACATCTTCATATTGATATTCCCTAAAATCATGATTCTCCAAAATGTCCCTTAACCTTTAAAGGATAGAGCCTATAATTGTGTAGTCAAACCTCAAACTCCTCCACTATGTAACTTCCATTTTGCCTCCATTCATAGGTGAAATTTTTCAAGTTTATTTTTTAGAGATGAAATCACATGTCTCATATGTGTTATAAAAATTTCAGATTTTTTTTGTGAAATGTTTATATTTCTATGAATATTGGAAGAAAAGTGAAGGAAATTCATATTCAGTACAAAAGATGTTCAAAAAATCTTATAATTTCCAAACAAAAGTACACCAAAGTACATATAAAGAAATTTTATATGTTAGCTCTAACTTAGAAACATGGTTATTGATGCAAAACTTCAAACTTCAAGTGACTGCTGAAGTGGAGGAGAAATCACGCTTGAAAGCATCATTTTGTCAATTTATTTCAGAACCAAAAAAAATCATTTGGATATCATAATCAATTTTTAAGGAAAAAAAATCCAAATGATGCAATGTATTGTCACTATAGGTATATCATTTTTTGACAAAATATTCCATATAAAATAAAATAAACATTATGAATTGAACTTAATGTAGTTACAATATCTAAAAAATTTAATTAATTTTGTAACTACTCTGCACATACAGTGCAATCTTCTAAGAATAATCATTAACCTAGAAATGCTACGGAGGACAAAATGTTCCCAATAAATGATTTTTAGAAACAAACAAGTCGTGTGGGCCCCCGAGAATCACGTACAAAAATAATTTTAAATAATAAGTTTTTTTATTCAGTTAATCAACCCATGAAGTTTAAACCCCTCCCTTGCTGTATGGTGACTGGCGACTTCACATTAGCTGTACTGTACAAGCTCAAGAATGTTTTGAACTTTGTCTTCTCCGACTTGCATTCCAGTGTTGAATTCCAACCCCCAATCGCGAAGAAGAGCATCAATTTCGATTCTTTCATCCCCGCCTTTGTGTTATTCCTGCATTCGTCGCATTCTTTTTTGTGAAGTTTTTGGAGGAGGTTTGTTAGTCCCCTCTTCCTGATGTCTCCTCTCGTGTCATCCTGCCATATGTTTACTAAAACATCATTTCTTTATTTTATTTTAATTTTTTTTAAACTCATGGACAATTCCCATTGAAAATATCATTTCTTTGAACATGTTAAATAATACCTTTTGAACATAAATATTTAAATTTAAAATCTTTATAAGGATTTCCTTTTGTTATGTTGTAGTCATTTCTTCCTAATGTTTGGAGTGTAGTTATTGTTTCTAATTCAATTGTATCACATTCATTTTTATTTGTAGATTTATATAAAACATCCATTTTAAAGAAATCTTCAAATGGTTTATATTTCTTTACATCAGATTTCATACGAGATGGGGGGGGGGATTTATGTTGTTTGTATCGTCTGTTTGGGTCTATATAAATTGAAGGGCCTCTTACTACGTATGTATACGTAAAAATATTTTGTCTAAGATAAGGTTCTTGAATTAAAAGGTTAGAGTTCCTTTAACACTACTACCGTGCCTAAAATAATTCCATGTATTGTGTCTCATGATTCATTGGCGAGCTTGAATTCAAAATGTCCTTCAATAAATGGAGCCTTGATTCAAGGAAAGCAAAAGATCCCCTATCTAAATTAAAGTTTGAGAATGTTATAAAACACTATATTGAACCATCTAGATGTTTTTACATTTCTATTGTAGGTATCTATGATTTGTATTGTGTATTTTTTCGAAAAAATTATAAACACGTTTTAGAATTGAAGAACCTTGTCCTTGAATCCTTCTATTGACAATTGGTTGAACTCATCAATTCAATTCAATAATTGTTTTTATTTTGTATTTTGAAATGAATTCAACAATCATGAATTTTTTTAAAATAAATTATTATATTGTATACAATATTTCCAACTATATTCTTTGGTTGGCATGAATTTGTTCACACTAAGTGCCATTCTATTTTGCAATACTTAGAACCTTATATTTCAAATCTTTAATAACAAATAACCTACTCAAATTTTTTTGGCTACTGGGATTATGCATGCTTGCAAGTTTTAGTGTTTACAAATTGATTTTAGGCATTGCATACGCACTTTTTTAAAATGGAATTAATCAACCTTTGATTCTACATCATTTAGTCTTAGCCAATGTGATTAATATTATTCATCCATCCACCCATTTCTCTATCAAAATGCCATCAAGGACCATAACTTTAGTCTTTTATGCTATACCTTTAATTATTACTTTTAAACACCAAGGTTTAAAAAAACCATTTTACATCTTTAGATTTTTTTTTCAAACATTTTGAAGAAGGATATCTCAAAAATCATTGTGTATTTAGATTTTGTCCCCCCCTCATTGTAGACCCTCCATTTTCTACATGATCACATGGGGGCTTCTTTACACTAGTGACCAAAACATTTAGAGCATTGAGATTGGAGGAGAAAAAGGGATTGGTCTAATTTCACATTGCACAAGTCTTATAAATGATGATAAAATGAAAATGAATCCTACATGTTCTTACTATAATGGATAAGGTTTCATGGTCATGCTAACTTTGTAATAAGACAACTTTAAAAGGTCTTCTTGTTGGATTTCTAAGGTAATTAAGCCATTACAACAAATTTAATCACTCAATTTTTGTGAGTCTTTAATGTTGTTTATTTTTGAAAATATTGTTTTAGCGTTGGAATGTTGTTTTTACTATTGAACTTTTGTTCTTCTTCAAAAAAATCAACTTTTGTTGCAATAATTGTAGTTTACTACAATAAATTATTATATTTTGAAGTTTTTATTGTTGTAAATGAATTTTATTTTTTTAAATCTTAATTTTTCACTACTAATCTTCCAAATTCATTAAAATAATAGCATGTCTATTTACATAGTATATTTTGCTATATACTATTGACTAAATCTTTACAAATAAATTTTATATTCTTCTTGGTTACAAGTTTTCTCCTCTATTCCTAGCAATTTAATTTTTAAAATTTTATTAAGAGGTGAGAAGAAAAGAGAAAAGGGAAGAAGATGAGTGAAAGAAAAGTGTAAATCATCATATCTTAATCTCTTTGAATTTTATTTTAAAAATTAGCCCTTAAAGGACCAATCAAAGTTTATTTTACACTATTGGAAGTGACCAATGAATGACAATATTGGCTCTTAGTCACGACTCTTGACCAAAAGCCATGACTAAGAGCATTTTCTGAGTTTGATTCTTGGTCACTAATGCAAAGTGGTTTTCATATTGCCAATTTTGTTTGAAATTGCATTTGTGTTTTTATTCAACTTCATACTTTATTGGAATGACAACAAATGCTATAATACTTTTATATTTCATCAGAAAAATTATTTGTTTGAAACTATTTGCATACAATTTACTTTTTGCAACCTCATTTTTTGTAATAGAATTCGGCATATTTCAAATTAAAATCTTTGAATTTATATATTTAATATATATATTATTTGGGCACTAGTAAAAACTAGATTCTAAATTTGGATATTTAAACACTATATTGGACAAAAATTGGCTTCATAACCCATAAATAATGTATTTGCTTAGTCATCAATCTTACATGTTTGCACCCTGCAAAACTTCTTCCAACCTACATAACCTTTGAAAGGTCTTTGGGGTCCTTCTATACAATTCATATTTTGCCTTCTAATTCTTCAATTGTAATTTAATACACAAATTGTGATACATTGTTATTTACGTAGTAGCATGATCATTAACCCCTAAAGGACCAAGCTGTATTTTTTGGCAACATAGCAGTTTTGGGTAGCTCACCACGGATGGAGAATTTATTATTTTCTTTGAAATTTTCACAAAACATGTGCTCGAGGAGTAGCTTTTCAGTCCAACAATTTCAATAACTTTTGACTACACGGTTAAAAAGTTATTGCATAAAATGTAGTTTTCTTTGAACTCTGGGCAACCTGGGCAGTACCAAAAACTTCTTTAAAAATCACTTTTTTTTAGAATTGAAATTTGAAATTGGTTCTTTAGATTTATATGTACGTGGAGAGCTTTGAATCATTCCATTCTGATTTGTAAGATGGAAGTTATGAGGTTTTTAAGTTTGCGGGTAGGTATGGTTTTCAAAGTTTACATACCTATTCCCAAACTTAAAAACCTCATAACTTCCATCCACGCACAATAAAATTTGAAAATTTTGATTTCACATTTGCAATCTATTGTCCCAAATATAGCTAGGGGAGGTGTAGAAGATAGATTAATCAAGCACAAAATAGGAGGTCTTCTTTTTTATGCTCCCCTAGAATGACTTTGTGTAGGGTTGGGTGTTGGTTCACCCCAACTCATCATGGGAGCTTTCTTATTATCGAAATGTTTTGAGTTTTTATTGAGACCACTCATAGGGAGTTTAATCCATAAACGTCGAGGTGGACGTTTTGCGGCGGATGAATGACAACAAAATCTCTTGTGTAGGACAGAAGTGCAACTATTCATCCTCCAAATTTTGTGGGAAAAGGGAAGATCGTCTACAGTAGTTTGCCTTCCAATGAGTGCTTTTGCATTATTTTAATCCAACAATTCACACGGTGACAAAACAAATGATTTCCACGGTTACGAGTCCGTCGTTTAAGGGTTAAAGAAGATTTTGGTTGTTTCCATAGTATGCATTTTCTGAACACTATATGAATAAATATGCAGAAGCTCAAAAGTGGTCAATGAATGACGTTCAAGATTACTACAGAAATGAAGAATGCATATGTTAATCCATGATTCAAATCATTTTGGGTAGAATACCTTGATGATAGGTCTTGTTCTTTTTAGGGTTAAAAATGAACGTGCTGCCTACATTTTAGGAAACATACGTTACATAAAATTTCCAAGTGCGTGTGATTTGACCACCCGCTCTTCTTATGGAAGAAAAAGCTCACTCACAGGGCATCATGCTCCGGGGCGACTCCCTTGCAGGCAGTGGTTCGCACAAGCGAATGCTCCTTCCAGGGCAAGTTTCCTTCGTCGTTACCGTGACCCCTTCTTCCTCATCAAAAAAGGATCAGCCCAAAAAGCCACTGCAGGGTTCGAGCAACTGCTCACAATCCCCAATTGAGAGAGTCATGTCCCTCATCTAATTTACAGTTGCACTGGAAGTATCATCTACGCAATTGGTGTTTTTTTCACAGGCACTCCAGTGTCAGTGTGTCTCTAATTCATTATCCCCGCTCGTTTCACCCTTCGTCTTCCACACATTCCCATGTGACGGGAGCCAATTCCGAGGTAGGATGCGAATTTTGGAGTCTTGTACGATAACCGGTTTCAATTTTGATTTTGATTTTGATTTGTGCGAGCAATTGCTGATGATTTTTGATGAATGTGGCGATTTATTTGTACTCGAGGCTCAGAGCTTGGAAATTGGGGGCTCAGAGAAGAGAAGCAAGGTGGATTGTGGTGATGCTGATTTCGATTTCGATTTTGATGCTTAGATTGTGTGAAACTTGATAGAGATCAGCTTTGCGAGAGGTTTTAAACTTTGATGATGGTGGTGGTGCAGAGTTTTGCAGAGTTTTGCAGAGTTTTCGAAGAGAGTTTTTTCGAGTGATTTTGTGAAGCTGAGGAGGTTGATTGTTGGGCGATGGGGTTAGCGAAGAAGGCCGTGGTGGACGCGTCCATAACCTTCCTCTAGGTGTCGTCTGTTTGCGTTCCCTGATTCGGGCGTTCCCCTCTGGAAACGCCAACGTTCCCAATGTTGGGAGCGTCTGCGTTTCCAACGCGGCCCAGAAAAATGTATCCATTCATCTAAAAATTTGATAAATTTTGGTTAACTATCTATCATTGAGGTCTTATCTTTCTACTTTTAAGAGAATACCTATAGTATACAAGTAGTTACTGCCTCTTTTGAAGTGATAGTGATAGTGTAAAACTATGTATAAGCCTAATATTAGGGTAGTCAGAGAATTTTTTTGTACACGTGGCATGTAGCTATTGGGAAAAATCATTTTCAATTTCCTATTTGGAAACACTCAATCTCCAAATTTACTTCTTCCTTCTTCAATTCTTTTATTCTTGCAACCAGCCCTAAATTACATTAAAATTTTCAATTCCACACAAAACACAACAACAATGATTTAATGAGAGACTATAATTTACTCTTCACAGTCCCGCAATCACCGCTTCAGACACCCTACTACACTACTTCAATCAAAGCACAATAAACTTATAGCCAACACTTCCATCTTCAAATTGTAAGTGTTGTTATTTAAATGCAAGTTATGAATCATACTTCTTTGTGTTTTCAAATGCAAGTGTCTTTTATGAGGTCTATCTATTTGTCAATATTAAATTATGTCCACAAAAATTCTTTAAAGAGCTTGGTTGATATTCTAATTTAAAATTGCATTGACTTTCAATTGTGCACCCAAACAGACATTCCACTTGTTGAGAATTCTACACAGTGAAAAATAGTGTTTGATAGAATTTGCATCAATTCGGATACTCGTGCTATGATCTTGGAACTTTGAATTTGAAACCCTCAAGTCTGTACATGTTGCTATCAATTTAACATTCATAGATAGGAAGATTGATTGAAGCAGCTCCATTGTTGATGTTTCAATTGGTTGTCATTAATTAACTTGTCTCCAAGAATTTCTTTCATACATTGGTAGTATAAGTGATAAGACTACAAGAGAAAGGGGTGTTTTAAGTAGTGTCCTAGACATCACGTCTTTTAAGTAGCATCTTTTAAGTAAGGTTTTAAGTAAAATTTTATTAAAAAGACAGTCTCTATAGTAAAATTTTACTTAAAACCTTACTTAAAAGACGCTACTTAAAAGACGTGATGTCTAGGACACTACTTAAAACACCCCTTTCTCTTGTAGTGTAAGTTAGTGTAATTATACAAATCATAGAGTTTAGATACCCAAATAAAAAGCATCATTTCAAGAATTTGATCTAAACAACGTCATATAGAGACTTTCTTCTCCAACAATGTCCTCACAACATGGGTAGGTTTGAAAGGTACATAGATGATTCAAGCGGATGGAGCACCTGTACTAACGGCTTTTTCAAGTCAAATTGCACGGCATTAGGGATTATTGTTTTTTTTTCGAATCGCACGGCTATTAATTTTCAAAGGAGAAAGGAGGTATTGCTTTCTTTTCGAATCGCATGGCTATTAATTTTCAAAGGAGAAAGGGGGTATTGCTTTCTTTTCAAATCGCATGGCTGTTGATTCTTTAGAAGAGGGGGGGTCAAGACGAGGTTGCCTGTCTATTCTTAGAAGGTAGTAGAATACAATAGACCAAATTGTAGCTATGATTAGTTGCAAAAATTTATTTACCATATTTAGAAGTAGTCTACTAAATGATTCAAGATTCAAATTAAAGGTGCCACTTTTTCTTAATTAAACCTCTTGTCTAATGTTTGTGGCACTTGTGGTAATAATTTCTTTACCTGTGTAAGAGAAGATTATGTAATGCCATATGTTTTTATATTAGAATACACTTCCAAATGAAGTTGAGATATCTTGCCATATACAATATACATCAAAATCACTATCATGTTTTAGACAATTTATTGGATATTATTTTATAGAAAGATGCGTGTCACATGCAATCGATTACATGGCTAAAAAAGAAGTCAATCATGAGTCCACTTTCCCTTTCTCCTATGGATATAGACAATTGATATTGTGTTTATAGCCTTTGAGGTGCTGCTAATTGAAAGATTAGTGCATCAAAGTAACCTAAGTCACAAACAATTTTGAAACGATTAATATCTTAGGGGGAAAATGAGGCTCCAAAGATTTTACAATCAAACTTTCTACTGGATCCATTTCAAGTTGATAATATTTACTCTCTAAATAATGATGTCTCTAAGTCGTGTTTCTTAAATAATGGAAATGTTATTTTTAGTTCAATACTATATGTACCTGTGAATGTAGGTTTCATCTCTTATGCCTTCTATCATCCTTCTTCCTATAGTTTCATTCTTAAAAAAGACAAAGGAGGATAAAATCTTTAAAGTTGTACTTTTAAATTAGTCCCATTTTTTGCAAAATAGACAACTCATAAGGCAAAACCACCCTCTAATGTTAAGTAAATAAAGATGGATAATTAAGTTAGCTTCGTCCAATGCACTTTGTTTTGTGAAATTTGGAGTTAATATAATGCTAAGGTTATGGTTATTTTTGTAATAGGTAGTATTCAATTGTCAAGCATCTTTTATTGCTTATAATTTTAATTTTTTATATTCAGTGATAACAAATTTGATCATAGATTGTCAAATAATGTCACTCTATTTATTCAGTTTTTATTGTCTAATTCAAAGATATAAATACTAGTCAATTTCTTAACAATTTTAATTACATTGTTTGCATAATTATATAATTTTATCAGTAATAAAAAATTACAAGCTTTTGATCTTATAGTTGCATACAATATAATCTAAAAATTTTAAAATGATTAAATTTTTTTTTAAATAGTTGAATAATAATTCATGAGGTTTCATTTGAATGTGAAAGGTTCATCATAAGTATAGTGAAATATATAAAATATTATTATTTAATACAAATACAAAGCATTATTAAACATCTTTCCAATTAGAATATAGTATTTCATTGAAGAATTGGTCTATTGTTAGATTATCATTTTTTGGAAGGATTATTGTGATAGTAGTCTGTAAATCTATTTTAGCAATGGCTAAAATTTTTGCGATGTAATTATTGTTTTTAAAATGATTTCTACACATAAAATTCGTAAAGGTTCATTATCTTTTTGGAAGACAAATGCAAGTTGGAACAAGGTCCTATGATCTCAAATTTTTGTTTGTTTTTAAAAAAAACTCTCAAAAATATGATAATATATTAGTTAATATTTCATTTGTTTTTAGACTCTCAACTCGAATTTTTAACATGAAACAAATTAAATTCAAAAGCTATAGTGAAAAAAGTTTAAATTAAGAAGATTCAAATTTTTGTGACGTTGAGTGACAACTGACAAAGTGCCCAACAAATAATTTATAAGGTCAAATTTTTAAAAAGTTCTTTCATATATTTAATGATATCTAGTAAAAGATCCTCTGGTTCAATATTAAAAAATATAAATAAAATTCCATTTTTTCTCTTTGCACTAGAAATGGTAGTTTATCCATTGAATGCTTGAGGCACCACCATTTGGTATTGACAAAACTTTCAAGTTAAATAAAATTTTACCAAATTACTACTTTTAAAGTCTATTTTGAGCATCAAAAAATCCAATACTAAAAATGAATGTTTACAAATCTTCTATTCAAGATTTTGTAGAAGGATGTCTATTGTAAATCTTGATTTAGTAGTATTTAAGGCTCTTGCACATGAGTCTCAAATTACATTGTATTTTGGCAAAGGAATCACACTAGAAATTCATTAAAAGAAATTATAGAATAGATTTTGAAAAGTTATAAATTGATTGTAATTATAAATGTTATATCCTTTAACTTCATATTTTTTATAACCTCATAATTTTTTATTTGACATGTAAAAAGAAAATTGATAGACTTGAAATCACTTTCACAAATTGAACACTTCATTTTCAAACATTATAATCTTTCTATCTATGAGTAACATTGTTGAGTTTTCTTTTCCTATGTGATCTAAGGTGGAAGCACCCATTCTTGTGAATTTAAGCAATTTAGCATAGTTGGAGGCATTTTTTGCTAGAAAAAATATTTTGCAGTATTGGCAATTGAAAATCACACTACAAGAGAAAGGGGTGTTTTAAGTATAGTCCTAGAGATAACATTTTAAGTAATGACCTTTTTAGGAGATTTTCAGTAAGAATTTCCAAGATATTTGTATCTTTCTAGTAAAATTCTATTAGAAAGACACAAATATGTTGTAAATTCTTACTGAAAATCTCCTAAAAAGGTCATTACTTAAAATGTTATCTCTAGGACTATACTTAAAACACCCCTTTCTCTTGTAGTGTCATGAATTTAAAAAAATTAATTGGATAAGGCATATATTTTATGTGAATTTTCAAAGGAGAGATTCCTATGGCACCTAAATCAACACTCTAGTAAAGTTGCCTTGATTTTGATACAAAAATCTAAAAAAAGCAACATCCATCGACCATTGTTAAGCATAAGGATTGTTTCAAGGTACATTTGGAGACACTTTAAGGAAATTCTCCAATCAATCAATGGGCACATGGATTTAACCCCTAAAGCCCCGAGGCCTTTTCTCCATCAAAACACACTCAAAACTGCCACTTCTATTGCAAAGAGCAAAAAATTATAAAAATTGTTTTTTTTTGCATATCTAACCGTAGGATCTTATACTAGACTAGTATGAGAATGTGTGCAAGAAATTTCAGAAACTTTGACCAAATATATTGCAAGATATTTGCATTCAAAGTGAAGAAAACAAGTTTTTTTACACCTTGCTTCACTAGATTTTTGGGCTTTGAACCTATTTAACTTAAATTTTTTGTATTGTTGATTTTGATTTTCTAAGTTTATATGTTGAATACTTCAGTTGAGAATCTAGGAAAAAAATTCAAGAAAAAAACACTAAATTTTCACTCATTAAAAAATTGTTAAGTAGAAGTACGTTCAAGATTGAAGGAATAACTAAATCGTTAATAGCTCTAAGACAAAATTGACAGACCATAATCCCAATGATGAGATTGTTCTAGCAAGCAAATTCAACCTTGTCTAACAATTTTTTTCTGAAAATTGTAAAAATTGCATTCAAAAATGAATCCTAAAAATTATTTTTTCAAGAAGATGCTTAAATTGCCCAAAAAACTAAGATTGTCCATAACTTTTTCATTATTAGTCCAAATAGAATGAATCAAAGCTTCAAATGTAGACAAAAAGACATAGATTTTGAAAAAAATATTTAAGAAATTTATTTTGACTTTCTGTGATTGTTTTGTGCTACCTACCAAACTCTGTTTTTGGCACAACTTTTTCTCTCGGGCACCAATTGAAATAAAAATTATATATCCACAAAGCTCTCGCAGAACCGCACAACCTCAAAAAATCCCAAAAAAATTCTCTACAAATTGAGGTCACAAGAACCTAACCGGACCCAAATTGTCCCCCGAGGGGACAAACGGGCCTTTAGGGGTTAAATGGGTGCTTTTACCTTGTAACACATCTAGCTTGAATTGGTATGGTTAACCATTTGTATTGCCAATAGTTTGGTGAACAATATTATCTAAGTATTATATTCGAGATCAACAACAGGGATTTAATCTAAACAATCTTTTTGTGCAATTTATATCAACGGCATGGGAAGGAAGACTCAATTTTTTTAAGCACATTGACGGTCCTTGGGTTTTTATTTGGGGAGCGATTGGTAGGGGCAGTATATTTGCATCTTTGGGGTGCATAGTCTTTGACTTTTGTCATGTGTTGTACCCAATTTTGATAAAAATTCATTAGTTTATTCTTATGGTCTTCAAAAAATGCATTCTATGAGAATCAAAAATTTCCTTTTGCCTACCAGCAATACATGCCAAAAACTTTGCAATTCAATAATGGAATCCATGCTCAAGTACTATATTTTGTTAGAGTAGACCAGTAGTCTAGTGCTGTGGTACCTTACGTGTCCCTTCACAATTGGAGGTAATAACATTGACAATATAATATTCTGATTCTTGGTGGTAGAAAAGACGCTGTTCAAGAATGTTATGTTCATTTGTTCACCTTCTAAAGTGGTCATGACAGTAAGTGGATCCCAGCATTTGGGGGCCCTTTCCCTTGACTTTTACAACTGACACTGATTTGTTGGCCTGCCAAAGTCCATCCAGGGTTGCACATAAAAAAAAATCCCCTATTTTGTGCCGTGTAAAATCTATTCTCTACAGTCCCCCTAGCTAATTTGGGGTCTCTGGTTGCAAATATGAATTCAGAATTTGCAAAAAGAATTCATGCATGGAAAATAAAAAATTTCAGGATTTTCCTAAAGAGATGAGCGAAGGGGTCAGTTCACCCCGGCCTTAGGAAAGGCCTCTAAAGTGGTAAGCTTAAATTAACATAATAGTGGTTTTGCACCTGGCACTAAAGTAGTACCATCCTCCTCCTTCAAATTGCCCCTATTATAAGCTAGAGAATGAAAGATGAGGTGATCCTTAAATGGACCACTTAAGTTATTGAATCAATTGAAGAAAAATTGTTTTTCTATTACAAGAGCCAATCATTGTCTTTGATTTCCTCACATCTCTTTACAAGTTGCAAGTGGACAGATTTTGGGGAGACCTATGGTAAAAAACAGGTGCCTATGCCTCAAACCTTAGAATATTTATAAGTAAATTAAAAAATGCTTAGAAAAATTAAAAAAAACACTCATATTAGGTTACACATCTATTTTTCTTCCTCTGAAAAATAACCTTTAAATATTTTTGTCCATGAATACCTATGAAAAAGGAGGACCAACCCTTAAATGGTTGCTTTTACAGTAGACTACTTTAAGGGTGCATTTATTGGGTGATCATAGGACATAGAATCCGGGGCTTTCACATCACCATTGTTTTTCAAACTCCGAGCTGACATGGAGGTGACTCTGGCAGGCGCAAAGACCAGTGCTCAATTACAAACAAAAGCACGCAAATACTTAAGGGAAGATGTTGATGGCGGAATTAAAGTAGGACCGGGAAGAGGCGGAAACGTAGATTCTGGGCACTTAAAAGTGGTGGTAGTTAAAGGGGTTTGGATGGGGGTGATTATGGTAATACAATGTTTTAGTTCCGTTTCCAAGTTCTCACACTTCCAAGCGCTACTTTCACGTCACATGTACTATCACTACCATGGACTCAGAGCTGCAGCCCAACTCTCTCTTGCATAAATTGGCCTCAGCTAAGGTAGCCGACCTCATTCCAACCATTTAAGCAATTACGCATATTTGGAGCACATATTTCTTGAGTGGAGGAATCTTCCCATGTACAGAAATAGAGTTTAGAAGGATTTCATATTTCATCAGGATTTTATTTCTCAAAATATAATTACTATGAATTTTTTAGTTGAGAATTTTGTTCGACCTATTCTTGTCACATAGATCTTCCCATTTCCAACCACAGGTTGATTGCAAAATCAATCAAGACTGCAGCGAATCATGATGTGCCACGATCGCATTGGGAGCTGTGACATAATTAATCACTGTTTTTCTCCTACTGATTGGAAAGAGAGTAATCTATATAACAAAAATAGGTCCCTGGTCGAAATGAGGTCAGCTACCTTATGCATGACATCGGCAATACACAAACAACAAGCTTGTCTCTCCGCTCTAAGAAAACTGCATCATGGTAGTGCATCCTAGAATTGCAAGTGTTGGAGCTCACACTTCCGTTAGACTTTTTTGCTGCAAAACTTCAGCCATTACAACAGCAGTTTGTGTTGCTAACATCACCGCTCCATGCAACAACATGAAGGGGGAGACACCGCCACTCTAACACCTCCCCATAGGTGTGAATTAACAGAGAGCAATGCTCTTTTTCCAAACTAACGACACTCCAAAAATTGAACACATCTTCCCACATGTAAACAAAATGCTCTTGCTACTCCTATACAAAAACAACTTGTACCACATGGCTAGGGCCACCTAAAAAAGATGCTCATTATAGTAGTTGTCAATGTTTGATTGCATTAGCATTCAACTACAAAAACTAGCTAGCGCCAATTGCAAAAGTACATTAAAACATGTAGAATGACTAATTTGTCATGTTGGCATTTATTAAAATCCACATAGAGACAAATGTGAGAAATGGTGAGAGCAATTGAAATTTTGTTGTTTTGACAAAGTATGAATTTGTTATGAATTTTTGAAGTATGCTGCCCAATGACCTAAAAGTGTCTCTCTAGGCTACTTCAAAACCAACAAAAAGAGTATTCATAATGGTCATTTTACTCACCTACACTAGTCACAATATTTCATAACATGGTTACAATTGACATGAAGCCTAAAATCCACACTTCTTGTGTAAAATTTACTCTCAAAAGGTAAAAATTTATATTGCCATAATTAATCACTCCATCACCATCACTCAGGACATTAATAGAAGCCACAAACTCAACCTAATGTAGCCCAAAACTCATTTATTGAAATTTTTTTATTGTGGATTGATGCAAGACTATAATGGATCATTCTCTAGACATAACCTATCATGAGTTGGTTTACTTTATTCAATAGGGGATTTTGGGGTGAAAAATTGTTCCCAGTGACTTACTTAGCATGTCCAAAATTTGTCACCCTCTAGATTTACTCTAGTCCAAAATTGACCTTAGATACACCCCTAATGCAAAGTTTAATTGGTTTCATACTAGGACAAAACTTCCTACTTGTACTTTTAAAGTAAGGACATTCAAAATCATCATTATTGTCACATCTAAATTTTTGTCCTAGAAGATGACATTAATTTGAGGATGTACAAGGTTTAAACATTATAACTTTGTGTCAATTTAAGGTATACAAGCAATATGATTCAATTTTTTAGAACTTATTGTTACATTGTCTAAATAATGCATTGTAAATTGAGTTAAAATCCCTTTCCATTTGCTAATTCAACCTCATAAAAACAAATCTTATCATATAATAGTAATTATGCTTAGTTGCAAATTGCGTTGATTAGAATGCACATTATTTTTGTGTTTTTTTTTTTTTGATGTTTTTAATTCTCAAGAGTTGCTTCTCCTTTTGTCTTATGTATGTCATTTGTTTTGTCTACCTTAGTGATTGTGTGGATTGAGTGCATGTAAATTGAGGTTCCCTTGCAATGTTATTGTAGTGTTGTTGTTTTGAATTTGTTTCAATATTTTTACTATATTTTTGCAATGATAAGGTTGTTTGGTAGTTATGCAATTAATTTTTGGAAGCACCAAATTGAAATTGAAGAGGAATGCAAAAAAATGACTTTTCTTTCTTTCTACATCCTACAATGTAGCTTATTTTTATTTTTGTGTAATACCAGATAAACTTTAAATACACCCAAATGCCATATGTACATCAAAAAAATATTAAAGCATTTCAAATGAAAAATTATAGGCAAGGACCTCACATTGTATCCAATATCTTGTTCTATTAGTATATGCATGTAACACTCACATTAATTAAATTACATATATAGTAGGCTAAAATATTACTCACAATTAAATTAAATTTTAAAATATAAATATCACAATGAATTTTGTAGGTGACACTTACTTTTTACCTTTACTAAATTATATAAGTTCATTTAGTGAGTGGGAGGGGTTGAATTCCTTGAGATCCCAATTTGTATCTTTTTTTTTAATGAATTTAGTCTAATTAGTATGAACATTTGGACAAATTTTAGATGAGAATTAGAAGACAAAATTTCACACAATTTGACATAGTATAAAATAGTATAGACTACAATTTATTGATTGTATCTAAAATAATATGAACTACCACATTTTTACACCTCGCAAATTTATATTATTCCAAAATTAATGTGAGTTAGTATCATTACTAACTAGTTGAATTAACTTGTATAGTACAAATTAGAAAAGTATTACTTGCAATCATACATCTAGGGCTTCTATTGGATGATTTATTACTCAAAAACAATCTATAATTTCACCAATGTTAAAGAGATTCATCTCTTTGTTGATTCAAGAAATGATCCAAATTTTGTTCCTCGATAACTCAAACTTGCCCTATAAAGTTTACAATAGGACTATGAATGAATAGACTCTTAATATACACATATTACAAATTCAAGTTGTTATTTTTTTCTATGTAAAGATCGAAGGAAGGAAGTTCGTAAAGCAACTAAGCTCTAAAAGCATTGTTTAATACAGTCATATATATTGTTTAAGGTATACCAATTTAAACCAATGTTAGAATTCTTCAATGTACCGATTGTTGTCATCAATGTACCAACAATTAACATATAAGAAGGTGAATGCTTTTAGAGCCTTATGTGATTCCAACTTCAAGGCTCACAACTAATTTTATGAAGGTCCCCAAAAGATGAAATGGGTTGGTTAGTATGCGGCCAATTCCATTTATCCTTTTTAAGGGCCCAAATCATAGTAAAAGATTGCAAACAAGAGTTAAAAGTATGACCATGCAAGTAGTTTGTGGTACGGGTGAAAAATCCAAACCTAGTTAGGTTCAACTTATTTAAGCCAATTAATCCTCATGCCATTTCTAGTCTCAAATATTTAAAATTTGTCCCATTAATTATCAAAGTTTTTAAGGGCAATATCTATTTGGTCCAAGGACTAGAGGGAGAATTCTATGTACAAAGATTGACCAAACTTTGCAAAAAAGACAAAAGATTTTATGGAATTTTACATGGAAGTGTACAATAGTTGCAGAAAGAGAATCAGAATTGGAAAAGAAGTCGAAAAGGCAACTTTTCAACTCTTGGAAAACTAATTTTAACATTGAACTTGAACTTTTGGGGTGCTTTTAGTTTGACCATAAAACAAAGTTATTCACCTAAATATAGTTTCGGAAAACTTGAAAATCGTTTTTCAATTCCAATTCAATATAGAAGTTTGCCCTTGATGATCCTAACGGCAAATCTTAAAATGAGAAGGCTCAGTGTCCATTTATCTTTCAAGGATAATCTACTAAATAAATAAATTTCACAAACCTCTGTCCAATTGTAAAAAAGGTGGTAAATGATCACTTTATGGATGGCTAGAGTGAATTGACCCCCTCATGGCCCTAAAATTTATCTCTAGGAAAAACATTGGAATTTTTAAAATTTCCATCCAAAATAAATTTTGAAAATTTTGAGTTCATAGATGTAATTAGAGCCCCCAAATTAGTCTAGAGAGGTGAAGAAATACAAAAATACGCGGCACAAAATAATGTGCAATTTTTTACATTTATCCTTGGTTAGAGTAATGAAGGAATTAGAATGCTTTTTTTATCAAGTGATTGGCCAGAGCTCCTGATCTGAATGCTTCTATGGGTTTCTATAGGAATTCAGTTTTTTTTGTACCTCTAGCATCCCCTCTAGCCTTCAGTGCTTGAATTTTAGAAAAACAAAGCTAGAAGATATAGACACTAGGCTAGAGAAAGGTAAATTTGGAAAAAATAATAGGATATGGAGAGCTTCCAAGGCCCTGGCATCACTATAAGTAAAGTGAGTGATTGAGCAAGTTACAAGTAGCTAGTGGGCTAGTGGGTTCATCTAAACCTTCTTACAGGTTGATAGGCTAGCAAGTTCATCTACACCTATTCACCCATACCCAATGAAACCCCACAAGAGCATCCACTGGCCACACTGAGCTCGAGTGTCCATGCTCCATCCAAAACACCTCCAATTCCAAGAGCTTTGAGATCCCCACCACCGGTTAGCGCCCGCATCGCTTGGCTTCCTGTGGGAGCTAGTCACTTAGCTCCGGGATCCCAATGGAAGCAGACCCTCAATCCTCCTTGGCCTACTTTATGTACTTCCTAGCATAACGAGCTTTATGACTCCAGTGAAAATCGCTTTCTGCACTTGCCAACTAAGTTAAGTTAAGTTAAGCGTAAGCTTAGAAATCAACTTGTAGAACCCAACTGATGAGCCCTCTCTGCCCAACAACTGAAGCCTGAAGGTTCTCCTTCTAGAAGCATCGGGAACCGCCAAGGCTGCCGTTAAGGTTTCCCAGTCTAGCCGCAGGTCAAAGCTGCGGAGCAGTAACTTCTAGCTCTGTCTGCATTTGCAGTTTTTTTCGCAACCTACAGGCTACAGTAAGTAGCAAGCTACACGTCAGGGGAGGTTTACTTTTGAGGGCTCCAATTATACACAGACCGAGATTACGTCTGTCCTGGCTCCTTGGTGGCTACAGTACTGTATGGCGGGGTCAACCTTCGTGATGCACAAATTCAATTCCGGTACTCATATCCCGGCGTTCCTCGTCTCCTTCTCCCGATCGGCGCTGCAAATGTAACCCCCCTTGGATGTCTCTTTGAAGACACCAGGGGTTACGCACATTGGCGCATTCGACCTGTCGAGGGAGTAGGGCGGAGGTTTCTGATCGGGCGTTGTTTTGGTTTCTTTCGAGAATGGAAGTTTGAGTGTTTGTTTTTTGTGATGTGGAGAGGGGTTTGAGTTTGAACGGAGGGTTAGGGTAAGCCAGGGGGTGGTGGTGGTGTTTGCGATGCAAGCGTCGGCGTCATGGAAGGCTTTGCTGGAGGTGACGAAGACAGCGTGGACGCAGAACGAGTTCCCGTTGGCGTGGGGAACGGACGTGTTGACGTGCGTCCACGAGGAAGGGCTGGGATTGCCGAGCGTGGAGCTGGCGCAGGTGCTGCTGCACTGTCTGTCCATCAATGCTTCCTCGCATGGGGGTCCTCCCCCTGCGGCCACGCTCTGGAGCTACATTCAGCACGCCATGTCGAGCCAGATGATTTCGGCTCTTCATATGCTCGCTCTCCTCACCAGCAGGTCTGTCCCTCACTCTTTCCCCATATTTAAACTTATTCCCTTCCTTTGTCAGCGGATTTTATTTCTTGAATTTTCTTGGTCTGTCTGTCTTTAACTGGATTTCAGTAAAATTAGGGCTACTTTCGATTGCACAGGTCAATGCAACAAGCTTGAAATGTGAACTAACATCTTGTGCAAGTATTAAGGAGGTAACAAGCTTAGAATAATTCATAATCCGTTGTGTTTATGTCACCTTCTGAAGCATTTGAAGGAACAAGTGTCCAATCCAACGCCAAGAGGTAGCTTGAAACCTTGAGATCACACGATTGTAATCTCAAGTATTTTTAGCAATGTAATGTGGCCTATAATCCATTGTGTTCTTGACAACTTCTGAAGCATTTGAAGTAACAAGTGTCCAATCCACTTCGAAGAGGTAGCTTGAAATTGTGAGATCTCAAGTATTGTAATCTCAAGTATTTTTAGCACTCTAAGTCGCTCTTAAGTTGTTTAAGGAGCTTTTTAACAACAGTAATGAGAGAATCATGGCGGTCTCCTTTCGTTACACTGGTCGTACGAAGGTCTTCCCTGGCTAGATAGAGACGCCTCCGTGTGATCACTGGGCCTTCCCATGAATCATGTTGTCTAAGTGCCACTTAAATTGCTTAGGTTGAAGCAAGAAGAGTGTAATAACGTTTTAAAATTTGAATCAATGTTGTGCAACTAGGGTGAAATAATGAGCTTAAAGTTCGAACCAATATCATGCGCAACTATGGGTGAAATAACAAGCTTAAAGCAATTCATGACATTGATTACACCTAAAGATGCGTATGAAGTAACGAGTGTTCAATCCACCTTATAGTGGTAGTAGAAACCATGTTGCCTCAACATTCTTAACATGCCAAATTGGGGCCATGCAAGAGTCACCTGGTATGCCCATTCTTGGTACTTAGGCTAGTGCAAGGTTGACATTGAACAAAATGAGATCTAATAAATAACAATTGAAGTTTGCACCAATCGAGGTGTAGGATTTCTTGTTATCTCAAGCTTATTGCTTCGACAGGTGTATTCTAAAGTAGTCCTAACAGTAAATTTTTTTATATTGAAAACCCGGTCTTTAATGGCTTCTCGATTGAGCGTTTTTCTCCCATGCCGGTGTTTTTTATGTGTAGGATCCTACCCACTCGCCAACAGCAACCTGAAATGTACAAAATGTACTTGAATCTGACAAGCACCTACGCCTTTTGTCTGTCATCCACCAAGATCATGCCATGTCGGGACAGGTGATTAATTGAAATCTCCTCTTTCCGTTAACCCCTTTAGCCTTTATGGACCAAGAGGCTCTAATTTGGTTGCTTTAGCAGTTTTAAGCAGGATATGTGTCATATTTTATTTGTTCTTTGACCAACACATGTTATGGTCTTCACTGATTCTAATTTTAACTTTTGACTCCATCTGAGGGTTTTTTTGTACAAAATAAGCTATCAAATACATAACCATGAACCATTGGTCCTTTAGTGTTAATTAAGCAAGTGAAGATTTTTTTCACTTTAGAATGGACCAAAAGTTTTCATAGCTGTTGGTTTGGTGCAGGATTGTGAAGGCTGTGGACGAGGCCCTACAATTATCTGAGGCTCCCGATGCGCCCATAACAGAGGTAGGGGGGGTGATTGTGCATTTTCTGTTCGCTCTCGTGGCACGACTGGCGGAGGCCGTGTATGAGGACTGGATATCCAACAAAGGCTCCATACATAGTCAAATGATGGGGGGGTTAGGGGTAGCTGGTCATGATGAAAAGCTGGAAATGGGGTTGGAGCAGCTGCGAAAGAATAACAGCTTGGCAGCAGTGCATCTCATGGCTAAAATCATGGAGAACAAGCGCACTGCAGGCCTGCTTCGGATTGCTCGACGGAACTTGTGAGTAACACAGCTTTCCTAGCGATTTCATTTTTTAATGTTGTACTCCTGCGTATTGTGAATCCGACTAGGTAATGTCAATCAAGTCATGCTTATTAAAAGGAATTTGTAAGTTAGTACTTACCAGGCATTTTCAGTATCAAGGATCAGATTTTGGTTGTTAGTAAAAAATGCCATTTGCGATGGGATTATGTCCAACTGTAGGATCCTACTTGAAGATCATGCTATGTTTGTCCTTCCCTACAATTTTCAGCCATCGACGCTAATTACGAGTAGGTCCTAGCAATCAAAGCACTGCTTTTGTGAAAATTTCACTTCAAATTTCAGCACTGCTTTTTGATCTTGGTATTTAGTTTGCTCTGTCTCATTGGTTGTAAGTACAATTAAAAAGGCTAGCATTATGGGTTCTAACCCCCTCTCTAATCCTTCTCCTCCCAACTATTGAGACTACCATAATATTTTGCACTCGTATTATGGTAACGGACTTGAGCCTGGTGGGACAGGCAGGACCAATGGACTTTATTTGTGCAAAGGTTGCAACGTCTGGAATCGTTGACCAATGATCCTTCATCAATGGCACCCAAGGAGGCTATGGAGGCTTTGGGACAATTAGCCAAGGCCATCCAACAAGGCCTACGTCAGGAGTGGCGCCCCACGCAGATGCCAGTGGTTCGGTCGTTGCTGCCGATCTCATCTCGTTCATGGTCTTTCGGTAATGCAGGTAGTGTATTTCGTCTTCTCTGTTCTCTGTTCTTTGCGGTGCTCTCATTTTCAGTTATTTTGATTAGGCTTGTTGTCTCATGCTTTCCTAAACATTCTAGAGAGCCCTTGCTGAGCTCCCTCTGAGCTGGCATGAAGAGGAATCCCTGTGACCTGGAGCTTTGCAACTTGGGCTCAATTTGAACAAGTGAGGGGTCCTCGAGCCAATGAGCCGTTCTCTTCACATTTGAGAGTATGACCGAACTTTAAGTTTGCCCGATGTGCTCTGATTTGGCATCACTTCGCTATGAATCACTTTTAACTGGTATTGTTCTCAAAACGTGCCGTGTCACTGCTGCTCAAGAATGTTATGATAACATTTGTGGCAGGTGGGCTGGGCTGCAGTTCACCTTGGCTTCCATTCGATATCTACATGGAAGCTGCTATGGAAGGACGTCGTCTTTGTTCAACTTCCAATGCAGATATTCTGGCTGGTTAGCACTTTCTCTCCCGACAGGTTTCGCTTGTTCATTAAAACTGCTTGCCGGTGCATGTTTTGAGCGCGACATGAAATTGTGTGTATCGGTTGCAGATGTGATGAAGTCCATGCAATCTGTACATAATGCGAACTGGGTGGATTTATTTCTGGGGCTGTGGACAGCCGCTTTGCGCTTAGTGAAAAGGGTATGATGTTGTCTTACAACCGAGTTCTTTTGATTATTCTTCAGTTCGAATTGCGTTTTTTTGTTGGTGCTCTACACCACATGGACACTTGAAAATAACCTCATTAGTTTTGCACTTGTTCATGCAGGTTACTGCTAATGTAGTATTGAATTTACAGGTTTGAGCTTGGGATCAAGTGTAATCGAAGATCCTTTTCAATTAACGACTTGCTAATGATTATTATTTGGGTTCATGATCGTGCAGGACCGTGAGTCTTTTGAAGGGCCAAATCCACATGTGGAATCTCGCTTGTGTATGCTGCTCTCTATTTTGCCAATTGCATCAGGAATTGTGATTGATGAAGAAGAGAAAGGGCAACTGCACCCCGAGAGTTTATCTGGAGATGTCAAGGAAAGAAAAGTTGTAGGAGGTCGACGCGCTGCTCTGGAAACTTGTCTGCAGGTTCTTGGCCAGTTTGAGTCTCTTTTGGTTCCTCCCACTGTGGCTGTTACTCCTGCAAATCAAGTGGCTGTGAAGGTGGCTGCTTTTATAAGTAGTGGCGGGCAAACGATGAGTGCGGATATGGGCTCTGGAAAATCTGCAGGTCTGTAAGTACCGGTGAACAGAGTAGGCTTTTTTGGTTGTTTTTGTGCACTTCTCCGCAGAAACTTTTATTCCATGTTCATTTCAACATGTTATGGATAGACTGTAGGAGTCAGGAGCTCCAGTTCTCTTGCAAGCTATTAGATTGTAGATTTCAAACTAGTGGAAAACCCAATCTTCTGAGGTATTCTGGAAAACCTAGCCGCATTACAATTGTCAGGGTTAATGTTAGGAACTGCTTTAAATATCGTTAGAATTAACAGGATTTATCGTGGCTAGATTTTTAGAATATCTCTTGCCACGGGTGGTTTCCACTAGTGCGATATGGAGGGTGTGATTGAATCATTATTTTCCAATTCGTTGTAATGCGGGGCCTGATATATGAAAGCTAGCTCTGTACAGGTATTCTATTTTTACTCATGTTGACCAGATACAGCATCGAGTACTTTTTTTCCTAACCAGTATGCATATTTGACTGTGCATGATCAGTTGGAACCATGCGGCACTTGATCGTGGATGCATGCATAGCCAGGAACTTATTGTCCAATTCCGCTTACTTCTGGCTTGGAGCCGGAGGGTCAATGGCTAATATTCCCGTGGTTCCTTCCCAACCGTCTCCGTGGTCAGCATTTATGGATGGGGCTCCCCTCTCAACCTTGCGAACTGCACTGATGTCGTATCCTGCTGGAAGGTATGCTTAGTGATACCAATTCGTGAATCTGCAACATGTTTTATTAGTATCATGAGAGATCAAATGGTTATGTTCACTTTGGAAGCATTGAACGCAATCCTCTGTCCAACTTTTGATTACTTACCAAATTCATATGTGTGTTGCTGGCTCAAGATCATTTCTATGTTTGAAAGTGTTGTAGAATTGGAGAAGATCTATAAGACAGCCATTATTGGTCCTGAAGAGGAAAGGGCAGCAGCAGCTAGCATCCTGTGTGGGGCCTCTCTTATTCGCAGCTGGACGGTGCAGGTCTGTGCGAGACCCTGTCAGCATATTTATTACTCTAATTTTTGAAATTTGTGTTTTAATGTAGGAAACTAATGACCGGATGAGACCAGAAGTTGTCGTTTAAGGGTTAATGTGCATGATGTAATCGAGGATCATGCACAGAGACATGCTTCTCAAGACGTTACCCCCTTTTTTTTTTGACTCGGGTGTAGATGTGACAGGAACATGCAGTGCACTTTGCAGTGCAATTGTTGTCACCACCGATTAGTGACAACTGGGGTGGAAACAGGGAAGGGCTCCTTGCGCATGCACCCATGCTGTATGCTGCACTTCAAGCCATGGCAAATGCTGATGCACTCAACGTACTCTCCTTATTTGGCATGGTACTACTGAGTTTTTTAATTTCTCCTGTGTTATTTGTTGATTTCTACTGGGGTTTGTTTCAATCTACAGGATCTCATTCGATTCGTTTCTTTGCCTCTGTTCTTATCTATCTGTTTTGTTTGATGTCTTTCTTCACGTTATTTGATTTGACTGAGAAACTAAGAGTGGTAGTTACAGTTCCCTGAAATGGCAGCATCTCTTTTGCCCATCTGCGAGGTATTTGGGTCCATCACAAACGCAAAACCGATTGCAACAATTATGGGAGAGGAGCTCTCAGCTCATCAGTTATTCACTGTGGCCTTCCTTCAACTTGTTAAGCTGTGGAAGTTTCACCGACCTCCTCTGGAGCATTGTCTACTGGGTTGTGGAGTTGGACTTGGTGCGGACTTAAGCCTTGATTACCTCCTGCAGCTGCGTAATATTCAATTGGCTTCTCCTACCTCCTACCTGTTGGGCAAGCAGCGTATGCAATTGCCTGGATTAACTTACCCTACAAGCGGTGTGGTAACACTAGACTCTTTCCCCCGGCTTCAGCTTTGGTACCTGCAGCACCAAGCTTGTATATCTTCGACAGTCTCAGTAGTTCGAAATAACCCAATGCATCAAGTGGGAGATCGCCTGCTAGCCCTGATGTTCAAGAAGGTCAATAAGAGTAACTCTGCTCCTACTACAGCAGGGCTTTCTGGAAATGCCTCTGGTCCAAGTGAAGACGCTGCTGGCAGGCCCATTTTGTGTGCATGGGATATTATTGCCGCTGTTCCTGTCACGTTGGAGTATGCGCTCACAGCTTGTTCTCATAGCAATCTTACTCCTCGTGAATTAACTACAGGTATGTTTGTTCCTTCCAATACATCTTTCAATAAAATTAGACTGTTTCAAGAAATTTTGGACGATATCATGGATAGAATCTTCGCCATAATGCACTGGGAGGTCTCCTTATGGTCACATCGATCGTATAGAGGCCTTCTTATGCATCCTAGAGGGGCCTGCCTACGTATATCAGGGAGGTCTTCGTGTAAGCACTTCGACTGTAGGGAGATGTCCGCATGAATTATGGAGAAGATTCTCATTATGATGTCAAAGTTCTTGAAGCAGTCTAATTTACTTGATGAACATGCTTGCTATACAATTTATGCTGTTTAGGTTATTTTTAAAATTCTAAGTGGATAGTGATACAATTGGTTATTTGTGCTCAGGGCTTCGGGAACTGGTAGATTATCTTCCAGCATCTATTGCGTGTATTGTGAGCTATTGCTTGGCGGAGGTCACCAGGGGGCTATGGAAGTATGCATCAATGAATGGCCAGGACTGGCCCAGCCCTGCTGCTAATCTGCATTCCATACAAGGAGAGGTGAAGGATATTTTGGCAGCTGCTGGTGTTCATACTACAAATCCAACTGGTAATGAGTCACGGCACTACTTCACTTTCTTGTCACTCTTGGTTGCTCCAATACTATCTTTCATAGTCAAGCCGTCATCTAAAATTCCGTAGTAAGCATATGCTCAAACATGAGCGCCAGAGATAAAACCAACTCTTACTTCTGTACTGGTGCACAGTTGATATTGTGAAGTTTCAACAGGGCGTTTAGTAATATTTGACTGTTTTAGGAACTTTTAGACAATATTCATTGAGAAGTCTTCCTTTGATTACAGTGATCTTGCAAAATTCTCCCTTTTTCCATGCCGAGGCCACTGAATGAACACTGACCATAAAGAGATCTCCTTAAGAATCATGTCGAATATTCTCTTTATGTTGCTTTGCAGAAATTCTTGAAAGTCTTGGTCTACTTAAAACCCTGTTCTTTTCTCAGCCTTGCGATCATCTTCGCCCAACCACTGTTTTGTGTGAACAGGTTTTGGGGGAGGAAATGCGCCAGTGTCACTACCTCTACCTCTGGCTGCTCTTATAGGCTTAACTATCACGTTCAAGTTGGACAAGCACGGAGACACAGTGCTAAGTGTAGCAGGTCCAGGGCTCGAGACTTGCTCAAGCGCAGGACCGTGGTTCAGCATGCACGTAATTGCAGCCCTGTGGTCTCAGAAAGTAAAGAGGTGGCACGACTACATTGTTTTTATGGGCTCAATACACGTATTCAGGCAGAATAAGTCAGCTCTCTTGCAACTCCTGAAGAATTGCTTCGCCGTGACCCTCTCCACTGCATCAGCCCCCGGGTCCAAGTTGCAGGTGAATGGCGGTGTGGGAGCGCTTCTGGGCCATGGACCCTGGTCTGCATATGCTCCAGGCATACTATACCTTCGGTCCTACAGTATGTTGCACGACATCATGTTTTTGAGTGACGAAACCTTGCTATTAGTCACCGACGCAGTCAGAGAATTGGGAACAGAGGGTGACGTAGATGCAGTGGCACGGTTACGGTGTGTTCAAGCGTCCATGCCCAATTGCCTGTCAAGAGCAGTGCAAGCCTCTTCTTTAGGAGCCTCCTTGCTGTATGTATCTGGAGGGACAACCTTGGTGGCCAAGCTTTTCACTGAGAGCATTCCAACATGGTTCTTAGCTAAAGGGACTCAAGGTTCAAGTGGTTTGGTTCTACAGGGATACGCCATAGCTCACTTTGCTATTTTGTCAGGGGCTCTTGCTTGGGGTTTGTCTGCGTCCTCGGGTACTGAGAATTCAGGGATACCTCTGATTATGAAGCGACACCATGTGTTGGGTTTGCATATGGAATTTTTAGCTTCAGGTTTGGGTGGGGATTTGGCAGTGAGTTGCGAGCAGACGCTGTGGAGATCGTACGTGGTGGGATTTTTGGCGCTTATGGTTACTTGTACACCAACGTGGATATTGGAGCTCAAGATAGGGACTTTACGGAAGCTGGCCACAGGGTTGAGATTTTGGCATGAACATGACTTGGCCGTTGCTTTGCTAGAACGAGGAGGGCCGTCCGCCATGGGAGCCGCTGCCGAACTTACTCTGGGTTAGATTTGTACATTCTGTGATCCTGCTTCTGTACATTCAATCATTTTGTTACTTATCTCTCTTCTATTGTTTCTGGTACTGTTCTTGTGGATGTCTTGTCTGTCACACACTACGTAACATTGTCTTAATCATGTAAGGTAACAGGAGCCAGAATGAATGTGTGAACAGCTCTTTTTCATATGCTTTCTATCCAGTTTTGCGTTCAAACTATGTTTGTGTATCTACTTTATTAAGTTCAAGTAAGTCCGCTATGTTCTCATTTTATTGAAAATATTTTATTATCAAAAAATGGTAATACTTGGGCGTGTATTTGAGAATCTTAAAACTTGATTTTTCGCTTTAGAGCTATCAAGCTTTGAAAATTTTGAAAAATTTCTCAACATGAAAATTCTTTTGTAGTTTGAAGTTCGTTGTCTACTTAACCCTGTAACGCCTGGGCATTTGGCTGCATACAATACGAAAAAACGTACATACAGTATATGTGCTGCGACCTGCAGATTCGCCGGGTGAGGGTTTTGCTGGACTGAGGCGAGAAGGGATTTCATGGTCGACGATGTGTTTTCTTCCGTGATGAGCTCCGGCGGCACTGTCAGTGTAATGGAGTTGTCGATTCTGTAAAAGTAAACAGTGGAGTATCTATTTTTCTTGGCATTCACTACAGCTCGATGCGCTGCGCTGTGCAGGATGCCATTCATAAGAGCCTGAAACAAGCACAAAAATCACCATCGTTTGGTTGAGTACTGGGCAAGCTTTCCTGGCTGAAGGCTGCCTTCAGCTTTGGCTTTGAGGCTCCAACACCGTTGGTCATTTTCACAGCCGGCTCTGCAAAGCTCGAATGGAACGCAAACAAGCTTGTGATCTATCAGAACGAGAATACATACTATTGGCTCGCCTCCCGTTGTGGACTCAAACGAATTTTACTACATTGTACTCCAGGACACATTTAAACACAAAACGAACAAAATATTCACAACACCACGAATTACCTAAAAAATGCTCAAAGTGCAAGATCTACAGCTTCTCCATTACTAAATGAGCTAGAACAATAATCTCGAAGCCATTAACCTCTCGCTACTCATCACGACTGGGGAACAAGCTGAATTCCAGGCTGCAAACCCTACACTGGAGAATGCGTGTGTCCTCGCCTCCATCCAGCAAACATTAGCTACTTACGTGTGTTTTTGTTCTATATATCGTATGTAATTTACATAGGGTTAGAAAATTCCAATAAAAATTGCCAAGGTGACAGTTTTGCTCATTTCTCTTCGTGCCATAAAAATTTCTAAATTTTTTTGGTGGACTGGCTTCTCCACAGAGCTTTGTTTTTGCTTACATGCACGCTTTATGAGCCTCCTACCTTCTATCTTGTAGGGGCTTGGTCATGGTAGCCCATTTACATATGCTCCAGAAAACAAATCTTGAGCTCGCTGCAATGTCTTAATATCCTTGGAAAAGGAATCCATTTTATTCTTGTGCACAAACTTGAATTCTTCCTAGTGTTTTAGTACCCTTGGAAAAGTAGTCCAGATTTTGATTGTACTCAATTGTGACCTCATCGCAAAGTCTGAACACACTTGGAAATAGAATCCAAATTTTTTTTTGACACAACTTGAAATTCATACACATTAGAAGAAATCTTAGGCCTTGGAAGGGTTGCTTCAGAGTGACAAACCAGGCTATTAAACAGTGGGTAGAGAAGCTATATAGAAGGTCATAAGTGCATTGTCAGCTAATCTGACTTTTGCGAAAATAGTCAAGCCATGACTATTTTTGCAACTATAAAATGTATCCGAAGTGTTTATCAACGCAATCAATGTTTAATGGACAATTATTTCAATCAGGTTAAAATTAAATCCAATTAAGTCAAACAATCCAATTAAGTAAAAAAACCCAAATGAAGTGGCTATTAAAGCTAGTAGCCAAAGTCCACTAGCTTCATTAGCCACATATTTAACATAGTGAGACAGAAGATGAGAAGAAGTTAGAGCTATTTATGCAAGTGGGGTAAGGTAAACCAGCCCATTGTGGTCAGAATTTCAAGTCTGTCTTCATGCCATTGCTGAAAAATTTCAAATTTTTTCTCACTCAAAGATAAGTGTGAGAAATAGTGAGAGCAATTGAAATTTTATTTTTCAGACAAAGTGTGAATTAGTTATGTATTTTTGAAGTGATCTTCCCAACACAGTCTACAGGTTGCCCCATAACCAACAAAAATTGTATCCAATATGCTCATCTTAATCAACTAAAGTGGTCACAATAATTTCTAATGTGGAATGCCATGAAAAAACACTTCCTACAATGATTTACATTGAAAAATTGGGTGTTCCTAATGAGGTCACTAATCACTCCATAGATGTCAGGTTAGATATTGATTGTGGTCTGAAAAACCATCATGGGGTCATAAGATGTCCACTACGGGTCATCTAACTGTAATGGGCTGGTTTATCTTAGTGGTAGGGTTAATAGCCCATATGGGTTATGTATCTTCAAATTATCCCATAGCCTCTGTGGCTTCATGGTGGACAATGCATTTCTTTATAAAATCAACTTCTTCACCCTTTGTACTCACCAAATGTCAATGAAGTGAGTCTTTAACATTGCCATAAAAAAAAATTGGGTAGATGATCATCCTAGAGTTAATCTTTGAAGGAACCATGAATTTCAAGCTTTATTGTCTATCGTTTTGTTTGCTACCATTTTGTAACTAGACATGAGTAAGAAAATTATATTTATTTTTTAGAGATGAAATCATATTTCCACTAAAAGTCATAAAATTTTCTAAATTGGGGGAATTTTTTAAAAATTATCATGAATTTTTTTTTTAAATTAAGAAAATTCATATCAAATATCAAATATACTTTAAAAAATCTGAAATTTTCACCATAGATGTATATTATATTGCATGACATCATGGCATAAAGCAAAGTTTTTGTATCACTCTAAAATTAAAAAGTTAACAAACCATAGTTCATATTGTTATAAAGTATTGAATTTTATGAATTTTTCAAAATCTCCAATTGGAGTGGAAACTAAACTTGATAAGCTTTATTTCAATAGCTAAACTAAAATTCAATATATTATTTTTATTGCTGAAATTTGCATCAAGAGTAAATAGCAAGAAATGGTCTAGATACATAAGGGTCATTTGTGAATTAAGCATCTTCTTTAGAAAAATCAATAATACCATAATGAAGAACTTTGCAATATTATTCACTAACAATGTACTCAAGCAACTTGCAAAAAAATAATTGGATAAAAACGTTTTTTAATTTATTTTACAGTCTCAACTACAATCATCACACTCAATGTCTACTAAATTCTTCTAGATTAAATTATTGTGTGCCATGCATGCTCTTTACAACAATCAAAAAGCTATTTATTTATTGTGTGCAATGTATGGTCTTTTCAATCAATGTTTTCATTTGGTTATCATTTTCAGTAAAAAGTATTGCTAAAGATTACAATGTCAAACTATTATTGATACCCACTACAAGAGAAAGGGGTGTTTTAAGTAGTGTCCTAGACATCACGTCTTTTAAGTAAGGTTTTAAGTAAAATTTTACTAAAAAGACTGTCTTTTTAGTAAAATTTTACTTAAAACCTTACTTAAAAGACGTTACTTGAAAGACGTGATGTCTAGGACACTACTTAAAACACCCCATTCTCTTGTAGTGACCTAAACTCTTAAAACACCTCTTTTCTGAGGCCTCTTTTCCATCAAAAAACACTCAAAACTGTCATTTCTATAGCAAAGAGCAAAAAAAGTCTTAAATGTTTTTTTTTGCATATAGCCACAGACTCTTGTACTAGACTAGTATAAGAATGTGTAGAAGAAATTTCACTAATTTTGACCATGTAGATTGTAAAATTTTTGCATTTAAAGTGAAGGAAACAAGTTTTTACACCTTGTTCAACTACACTTTTGACCCTAAACCTTCATGACTTATAATTTTTGCTCTATTGATTTTGAATTTGTAATTTTATGTAGTAGAGAATTAATTTGAGGGTCTTGTATTTTTTTATAAAACACAAACACTTAATTTTCACTCATTAAAAAATTGTTAAGTAGATGTAGATTCAAGATTGAAAGAAAATCCAAATTATTAATAGCTCTAAGATGGAATTGAAATACACTAAGGTAGTGTGCTCATAAAGCAGCCCTTTAAGGGCTTGTTGGTATTTCTGATGGATTTCAAATGCCCCAAAGTATTATCCCTAATTTTTCAATTGAAGACACATTGATGCAAAATCTTACACAAGTGATTTCATATTTTTGGAGCATTTATGAATTACTTATGAATTTCCTAAGAAGTTTGCAATATGCACCTATTCTTTATCATAGGCCTTACAAAACCCACACGTGCAGTCTCAAAAAAGATATGGCTTGACCAAAAACAATCATTGTGGCATGCAAAAAGTAATACACAAGGTCCTAAATGCAATCATTACAAAGCTTAAACAGACCCTATATTCTTTTAACATTTGTAAGAAGGCAATTGGACAACCAATTTTTCTTGTAGAAAAGTAAAGTAGACACACATGGCTGCAAAATAAACACACCTTGGCTCTTATTCCATCCATTGGCAAAGTATGAACCAATATTTGACTATTTTTATTATGCTCTCATATTATGGATAGTCCATTTCAAAATCTTTTACTATCCATTTTACAAATTCTCATAGGGATTGCTGAAGAAGTGGGTTACAATAAGAGTCTACTACTATAATTTGAATGGTGACATTGTTCTAGCAAGAGATCTTAACCTTGTAAAACTTTTTTTTTTGGAAAAATTGTAAAAATGGAGGTAAAAAATGAATGCTACAAGTTATTTTTTCAAGAAGATGCTCTGATTGCTCGAAAAACAAGATTGTCTACAACTTTCACATAAAAAATCCAAATGAAATAAATAAAAGCTTTCCATGTATGTAAAAATATAATTATAGAAAAAAAAATTCAATTTTTTAGTTGAATTTTTTTGAATTTTTTTTGCTTCCAGGCTTTTATTGAAATGAAAATTATATTTTTAGAAAGCTAATCTGTTTTTCTATTTGTACCAAAAAATTCAAAAAATCACAACATATATTGAGACCATAGGAACATGCCCCAAATCCATTTTGTCCCCCCAAGGGACAATGGGACTTTAGGAGTCAAGTTAGACTTTTTCTTTTGTTTTGTCTGTTACAGTCAAAACTTTGGAACCGTACATCCCTAGTTGCATTCTTGGTACCACCCAAAAGCTCTCTATGAAGAGGGATGCATGAACTTTGTTTTGTGACATTTGAAATTTTGAATGTACAGTGTGAGAGTTATTGGGTTTCAAAAAATTTATAAATAAAAAAATTAGAAAATGACTTTTACTTTTATTTTGACTGTGACACCGGCATAGGGCACACTAATTTATTATGGTATGTGGATTAGAGTATGGAAATCATTTGCATGGGATCATTTTTTTCATAAGCTAAAAATCTCCCATTTACAATGCAAGTATTATTCAAACATATTAAATAGGCCTTGAAAAGTTAGCCTTATATAGATTTGCTTTGAAATTATATTGAGGTCCATATAGGTTTCCTACCTTAGTTCCTATCATCCATGAGATACATTAGGATCCTATTAATGATGCATATATGTGTCTCATAGATTTAATATACCCTAATGTTATTAACCCTCAGCTACCCAACCTACCATATATGGTCAATCTGAAATTTCAAGCTCATTCTAATGTGGACAATTCAATTCTTTTGACCGTTTTAGAATTTTTTATGGATAGTTTTGAAGGTAAAAAACTTAGGCTTATTTTGGTGTGAACATTTAAATTCCTTTGAACGCATCTATGTACTGTAGTAAAGAACAAAGCTTGTCAATTTTACTTCATTTCTTGACTTTGAGCAAAGTTTGCCAATTTCACTTGATTTGAGATCTAAAAAAAAGTAAGTATCCATTTGCTTTGAAAATTGTTCCAAGAGAAAGTATAAAGTGTTTTCATGATTTTTACAGTTGTCAAACATTGATTCATCTAACTAACTTCTCATTCATCCAATGTATCACTTGAATCTTGAAAAGACAACCTTCCTTAACTTCTAAAGGACCGAGGCTTTTTTCTCCATCAAAACACACTCAAAATTGCCACTTCTATTGCAAAAAGCAAAAAAATTTAAAAAATATTATTTTTTGCATATCTAATTGTAGGATCTTATATTAGACTAGTATAAGAATGTATGCAAAAAATTTCAAAACTTTGACCTCATAGGTTGCAAGATATTTGCATTCAAAGTGGAAAAAACAAATTTTTTTGTACCTTGCTTGACTAGATTTTTTGGCTTTGAATCTTCTTAACTTAAATTTTTTGTACTATAGGTTTTGATTTTCTAATTTTTTATGTTGAATACTTGAGTTGAGAATCTAGGAAAAATAATTCAAGAAAAAAACACTTAATTTTACTCATCAAAAATTGTTAAGTAGAAGTAGGTTCAAGATTGAAGGAAAAACTAAATTGTTAATAGCTCTAAGATGAAATTAAAATACAATAATTCTGAAGGTGGGATTGTTCAACAATAAATACAACCTTGTAAATTAATTTATTTTTGAAAATTGTAAAAACTGCATTAAAAAATAAATCCTATAAGTTATTTTTTCAAGAAGATGCTAAGAATCCTTAGATTGCCCAAAAAATTAAGATTGTCCATAACCTTCTCATTACTAGTCCAAATAGAATGAATTAAAGCTTCAAATTTAGAAAAAATATATAGTTTTAGAAAATTTAAAAAAATATATATTAGTTTGACTTTTTTTGATTTTTTTGTGCTGTCCATTGACCTCCATTTTTGGCTTATTGTACCATAACTTTTTCTTTGGGGCACAAATTGAAATAAAAATTATATATCCACAAAGCTCTTGCAAAACTGCACATTTTCAAAAAGTTTCACTAAAAATTGAGGTCATAGGAACCTATCTAGACCCAAATTGTCTTTTGAGGGGACAAACAATCCTTTAGAGGTTAACCCATTAAAGACCGGTCGACCATTCTGTGGTCGATTTGGATCCTTTTTGGTTTGTAGAGAGAGCATGTCAATGAATTTGATGATGTGGCAAAGGAGACGGGTCTAGAGAATGGGAAGTGAAGAGTTTAGGACAATAACTAGGCTAGAGGGTTGAAAAAACCAAGACAATAGGGGCTGAAGTTACACCAAGATTTGCTAAACATTCCTGCTTTACAACGCACCTTCACCAAAAATTTCAATGCTAAATCCTATATCATGCGCAACACTTCCATCCGTACGATTAGATCTCTGATAGGCACTTGCATTCAAAAGTTTTAAAATTGCTCCCAATTGGCCATACAAAGGATTGCCCACCCCCCAAATCAACCACGGTCCTTAATGGATTAATGACCAATTTCATGAAATTCTAATAAATGATATTTCTGTACAAAGATAAAAGCAAAAATGTGCAAAATTCAAAAGAGGATTGAGGCATTAAGGGATTAAACATGCAAATGTTGATTTAGAGTTACTTGTGATTTCTACTTATCAATAAAATTGCATTTCAACAATTGCAAGATGGATTGTGTAAAGAGTTTAATAGATCTTCATTTGAACTTAAGGTTTTTGGAAGTGCATTTTAGTGTGGTAACACAATTTCTAGTTGTTCATGTCACCTCCAATCCTTCAAAATCCTTATATGCAAATTTCTCACACATTGTGGGCAAGGACAGCATACTAAAAAATAGGATAATTACATTTCTCTTGTTAAAATCTTATAACTCCTATGCAATTTCACTCAAAACTGGTATGCATAATAAGCAATCTCTTTAAACAACTATACAGTTACATTTTGTAAAAAAAAACCTTGCTTCACTGGGGATAACTGTAACGCTTGGGCTCATGGGCATTTAGGGGTTAATTCTCTCGAAAATGGAGACATGATCTATCCATAGTAAAAATTCTATACTATTAATGGAAACAATCAAAACAGGTGAAATTCACGGGAATGGGATTGCAGAATCAATTTAGGATCCTAGCTGACAAATTCAGCCAGTGTCGTAAGGTGAGTGTCCATGGCCTAAGAGAATATTGGTCAGACGAAAGGAAACTTCACGTCAACTTCAATATTCCTGTGACTTAAAAAGGCACACTGATCGAGGAGGCTTCTCTATTTGAGTCGATCAGAGGCCAAATTACAAGCCAAGATCAAGCAGATTGCCTTCATTCTTAAAAAGCCCCCAAACTATGTCACAACGGAGTCTACATGATGCTAGAAGCCCAGATTATGCCCCTGAGCTGGTCTCCTAGGTTTTATGAAGACGACCTGATGTAAAAAGCAGATCCAGTGGAAACAGAAAGGAACAACTAATAAACGCAAATCAGTCTTCATCCCACACATCAGCAAGCTCGCTCGGGTCAAGCTGATTGACCGATGCATACGTCTTGCGCCTCTGTTTAGCTTTGACCTTCTTCTGATATTTTCCTGCTTTCCTTCTCTTTTCAAGTGACCGCTCCTGAACACAAAGGTAAAACGACATTAGAACGATGAACAATCTATTGTAAGATTTTCAATTCAATCCAGAACCAGCTATACTAAAATAACTGCCTGTACAATGAGTTGAAGGAAGGTCACCCGCACCGCGTTAGGTGAAACGTAGAATGGATTCTCAAACAGGGTCTGCCCGCCGAAACTACCACTAAAGATCTTGATCGGGTTCATGGCGAACCTGGGACCCACCTGAGCAACCCATCACAAAATAATGTCAGAATCAAAGTCAACTGTTAAAAACACCAAGTCAACCACTACACAATTGGTTCGTATAATAAAAAAACAAGAGACTTTTAGGAAGCAAGAATATAATCATCAAAATAGAACAAGCAAATTCATGTACCTCAATAAGGGTCATCCTTTCTAGGGCAGCCCGGTCTATCTTGTTAGTGGCACTTTGGTGTGGCACTGATACCTGAGTCCAAAGGAATCAGGAAATATTCATCAGAAAATGTCCTTGAGCTGAAAATGAACAGTAGATAAAATAAATACTAGACGTCTAAAGGAGAAGGCAAGTAAACCAACAGCTTAATATCACATAAAGAACTCACAACCCTTAGACGTTTACATTTCAGGAAATACGATGAGGTACCAACCTGATAGTTGCGGAACCAAATATGATTATCAAGAAAAGAGAAAGTAAAGACATGATCAAAAAACGGTTTTGACTTCCGATGGTCCTTTGGAGTGCAGAAAACCTACATTGCACGACCACAAATGGGTTTCAGAAAGATCTCGTGAATCCTAAACATTGATTTGTACGGTAAGGCTATCAGAATCCATGTAAAGATGATATTCACAAAAGGCTACATATTCTTAAGGAAATCCTACCTGTAAAAGAAGCTCTTTGAGAAGCTGTAGATGAGGGTGCATCTCAAATTCGCTAGAAAAAGAAAGAAAAGGTCTAGCTCCTTTCAAATGATTTCCTGTAAGCTTCAGCTCCTCCGTTGTATGCACTGCAATTCACCGTTGATCACCAAGATAAAATTTATTTAGTCAACTAAATCTGGTAAAAACCGAAGTCAAATGCGAGTTATACTCCACCAAAAAAAAACATGAGCAAATGTACCCGCTTTAAGTAAGAACTTTGCAGATGGTCCGCTTGGAGATTTTGATAACCACATATACAAATCCTTTTTCTTCCTGCACTGCAAAATAGAAGCGATCAAAAGAGAAATTCAGCTAGTTATCCACCACAAATCAATCTTTGTCCATGGAATGAATCCGACATAGCATGCAATCCTAGAGACTCATGGTTGAGAACAAGTACACAATCCAAACCCTAAAATTGCTACTCACACCACCGTCCTCAGAAAGCAACACTCCCTACCCAACTAAAAAGCAAAATATCAAAAAGAAGTACCTCAAAGAGAAGGCAACTGGAGCAGCCTTTCAAATCCGCGAGCTCATTAAGAGTGTCCGCTTTGTTATCTTTCGCCTGCACCTTCACATCCTTCTTGCTATGCGGCAGAAGCGCCATGATATCCATCATCAAGTGGCGATATCTTTTGCATAAAAGAATATTACGGCTAGTTAGTAGACTGGCCGTTCCGCTTAGGGTTGAATCAAAATTTACTAAACAAACGGCCCTTAGGTTTGATCTTCGGTTTTGGTAAATGCACTAAGTTCCGCTAAGCTCCAAGCCCCTTCATTAGCACAACAACCACATCCTCTGCAAATACTGAAGAACATAGCGAATAAGCCCAGAATTCTCCACAAAATTCAACCGACAAACATGAATGTGATACGCCGAGAGCAGAGCACGAATAACAAGGCTAGTTAGTATATTGGCCGTTCCGCTTAGGGTTAAATCAAATTTACAAACGGTCCTTAGGGGTTGATCACTGGTTTTGGTAAATGCACTAAGTTCCGCTGATCTTCTAGCCCCATAATAAACACAGCAACCACATCCACCGCAGATACTGAAAAACATCGCGAGCAAGCCCAGAATTCTCCACAGTATTTGACCTACAAACCTGAATGTGATACGCCGGGAGCAGAGCACGAGCGTCTTCTCCTTGTTCCGGAAGGCCACAGGGGCAACAAGAGCAGTTTCCGACGTCCCGTTGGTTTCATTGGTGATGGCTTCGGGGATTTCAGCATCTTGCGATTTGAGGCCCAGCAAGGTGCGCTTCCGAGGAGGCTCCGCTTCTGCTACGACAGGCTTGGTCGACGGCGTGACGATCACTTGCTGCGCCTTGCGCTTCTTCCCCATAGCTGCCAATTGCTGCCAACTGTGGAAAATTCACAGGGGTAGTCGCTTCACTTCGCAGTTTCGGATGGACCCCTGTGATTTTGGAATTAGGGTTTAAGGGGTTCCAGGGTTTAGGGTTTTGGAGACGGAAATGTTCTCTCTGCCCGATGGTTGCCCGCTAACCCGCCCGCCTCCGCTGGTACCCGGATTGACTTTTATCTATTGATGCCTGCCGTGGAGTTCAGATACAGTACCCGGCAGTTAGGTCTCGCAAAAAATATTTCTAAAAACAGATCATAGAATTTTCGGGATATTAATTGTTCTAAAAAAAATTATGGGCAAAAACAAATCTTTTCATTTTTTAATCTCATTTACAACTTTAATTAATTATTTGGCAAGGAATGCTGAATTGTTGACCCTATTGATTAGCGGTACAATACATTCTTGATTTGACATTCTATTAGGATCCATTCACACAAGGGAAGTATTTTAATTTTGAGAGGGATAAAATAATTCCAATATTGTAACCTATAAGGGCTCCTAAATTTCATTTTTTGAATGATGAATAAGATTATTTTTTTTCAAAATATTTTTTCATTAATTCAAAGTAGTGTCTAAATCCCAAAAAGAACCCACTCTATAACCACTTTGATGAAATTGATGGAAACAAAATAATTGAATTAATCACTAAATGCCTATGCTTTTCCAAATGTGTTTTTCTAATGATGGACATATAGTTATTCCTAATGAAGAAAATGATTTTTTTTTCAAAATCTAATTGTATAGATGTTTAATATTTGAAAGACAAACTAGTGACCATGAAAATGTTAGACCAATAGAAGTTGCAATTAAAAAGATATGTCTCAAAAAGGTCATTTTTATTAGTTACAAGTAGTTTCAAGCAATCATGACAAATAGATCCAATTGGTCTAAAATAATTATATATATTCTCAACAAGATTGTTAATATAATTGCAAAAGTTGAGAGTCATACAAGCATACGATTTTAACTTACAAACGTTTTAAACAAGTTTTCTTCATTTGAACAATGTCTAAAACACCAAGGGTTGGAATTCTATATATAATGGATTAAAAAAACAAAAACTTAATCATTCACAATTTGATGTTTTTTAAACTCAGTACACTTTGTCGACCATTTTAGCATAGCATAAAAAAAATTTAATTTAATTTAAAATTTAAAAATCTCTTTATGATTATAGAAAGATCACATGGTTGTACTCAAAAATTATTTTTACAGAAATATTGCGTTCAAAATAAAGCTCATCATCACATGAAAGTCATGCAGTGGATTATAGTAATTAATACACAGAAGATTTGCATCTTTTGGATGCATCTTATGACATGTACATATGGATAAGTCTGGCATGGAATTTCATCTAAATTTCTTGTGATTACAAAAAAAAAATATGAAACATTTATATGATTAGAGAGGAATACATAAGTGATTTTTTTTCTCATTTATCAATACAAATTTCTTAATACACAATAAGTATAAAGAAGCAATATTGTATCTCACACCATCATATACTCCATTTCTTTCATCAAAACATAAACACAAAATGTCACTGGAAATGCTCAATGATAGCATACTATTCTATAAGTTGAAATGAACAAAACTTTTCTAGCCCCCTTGAATAGAATATTTTGTTTCCCCCAAATAGGCATCATTGTGTTTGTAGAAAAACTCTATCTATATACTTACATTTTAGGACTTTGATCTACTGGTTAAACAACCACAAAAAACCATTTGAGCACTTAAAAACAAATTTAAGATTTATTTATTTTGCTTCTTGTTGGTAGCACAAAAAGCCCCCTACAATTGGGCCTACAATGCAAACTAGAGGGAAGAAATATTATTATTCTTTATACATCTATCCATCACTTATATATTTTCATCTATAAATACTATCTACAATTAGAAAAATTTGTAAACTTCATCCAAAGTTGGCAAAACTCCTATTAATTGATTGGCAAAAGAAACTCATATTAACAGAAGTTTCTCTACAAAGAATTGGAGTGCTTTTGACAATTTCATTCACTCTGCCCGCCCTTTTCTTTAATGTAAAGATAACCAATATCCAAATCAATGAAAATTTTAGTGAAAATTCGTCTCCAATTAAAAACAACAACTTGCTTATAAACCTTCAAAACAATTAAATTTAGCCCAAATAACAAGTGCTAACCTTGTAGACCAAAAAATGGGCCATGGATTATTTTCAAGTTTACTTAGAAATGAAGAATGCACCTATTTGGTTCATAAATCAACTAAAATTTGGCAAAATACATTAGTGATAGGTCTCTTCCTTTTTAGGGTCAAATCCTAACCTTAACCCTAAAACGACACCATAGACACTAAAACTTCACATAAGATAGTAGGATGGAAAAAAACCGTTTTTTCATCCAATATTTTTTTCGGAAGTTGTTTTAGTACATTTTTCATTGAATTGTATTGCAAATTCCCAACATTATTAATTTTTCTAAAGAAGAAGATGCTTAATCCATGGATCACCCTTATTAGCAATGTATTTTAGCCATTTCTTGCTATTTACTCTTGATGTAAATTTTAGTCATAAAAATGATATTTTTTGAATTTGAATTCAACTAATGAAATGAAGCTTATCAAGTGCAATATTGAAAAATTAGTAAATTTCAATATTTTATAGTAATATGAACTTTGGACCAATATCCATGGTTTGTCGATTTTCTAATTTTAGAGTGACATGATAACCTTGGTTTATCCAATGATGTTATACATTATGCTACTAGTATGCATCTCAGATTTTTTGAGATTTTGCATTTATACTTTGTATTTGATATGAACTTTTATTAGTATTATAATTTTTTTAGAAATTCATAGTAATTCCAAACTTTCTCCAAAACATTTTGAATATTTCATGACTTGTAGTACACATACAGTATGATTTCATCTCTGAAAAATAAATATAAAACTTTTCATTCATATCTAGTAGTCAAACAGCAGCAAACAGAGTAACGTCAAGTGACGCTTGAAATCAGTTAGTGGTCATGGGCCCGTCCTTCTCCGGTGGAACCCTAAACCAACTTCCGGCACTCCACAACGCCGAAGTGATCCACTTTGCAGACGACGACCACCTGAGCGAATCCGGCACCCATCGCCAGCTTCCGCAGGTCGCCCTCCGTTCGTTCACGAGCGTCCGAGCCGTACATGCCGAGCATGATGGCGTCCACCCTGAAGGACGCCCCATCGCCGCTTTGGAAGGCGCTGCTCTCCGGGATTATGCTGTCCACCAGAATCACTTTCCCGTGGCTCGGCAAGGCCTGGTAACAGTTGTGCAAGATCCGGCGGCACTTCTCATCGTCCCAGTCGTGCAGGATGTTCTGGAGGGAGATGGGAGAAACAAATCAAAATTAACCAACGTCAACATCGAAACGTACAATTGAACATTAGAATACAGTAGTCCCAAGATCTCAGAATCGCCTGGCCTTATTATGATTATGAATTGGAGAATACATATCTGTAGATCTATTTCGTGAAATTGGCACAATTCCATCCATTGAAATGGCGAGGGGATTCTTCCTTTTCTAGGAAGGAAATGGAAATTTCTATGTCACATTTTTGACGCCAGAATCGCCCCAGTTTGTCCATCGAAATTGTGGTTCAAAGTAATTTGAAACGGCGGACGTAATACCGCCAATACAGCAGACTTGACTTTCCAATTCCATTGGCATGTGTTCCAGAGAGCAAAAATGATGACATTCAAGTGCCCACTCAGCTCAATGCTAAGACTGGTAAGGATCTGAGATTCGAATAGAAGAATGCCAATCTCTTTGGAATTTCGCCATGCATGACGACTTCCCGAGTCCCAATGAATTAATTTTTGGTGTGAGTACGTCTGAAGGACGAGAACGGTAATCGATTTCTTGAGAGATAGGGATCAGGGTTTAGGATGGTTTCGACCTTCATGAGGATGGCGTCGCCGACAGCGGGAACTGATTCGAAAAAATCTCCACTTATGAACTCCACTCCTGGCAGGATTGAACAGGCTCCAAGTTGACTACAATGGAACTTATTGAACTATTAAACTGTTAAGCTTAGATCGATGGGCAGAGGAAGTTTTCAAGCACTCGGAGATGACTAGGGAAAATCGAGAACTCAGAATTGCATGGGGTCAAATTTTGAAACATACAAACAAACAGGATTCCGGACTAACTTAGATTGGATTGAACCTAACTTTCAGACTAGAATATGAATTTAGGACTCATCTAAATCGCGTGGGGCAGATTTGAAAACAATTAAATAGAATTGCACACCAAAGGGATGCACAAATATAATCAAGATTGTTTACATTTTTCCTAGGTAGTGATTACCCATAATGCACACAATGAAAACAAGAAAGTCTATGAGAGCCTACTTTGATTTTTGGTAAACCTACATACAATCAACTTTGAAACTTCATAACGCACTCATATGCTGTCCAAATAATGCATGCTAAAGTGTGTTGGAATCCTCTTTCAATTGTCAATAAGGTCTAAATGGATATTTTGTTAAAATGGCAAAATTCTTCCGCCATTTTTCCATTCATTTTTTAGGACTGCTATAGATTTCAGACCACATGGTCTAAAGTCTAGGACCAGTTTACATTTCTCAATACATGGTCTAAACCTAAAAGTGCCAAGCTTGTGGAATATTGCCATTTTAACAAAATATCCGTTTCCAATGAAAATTACTTATGTTTAACAATAGCAACTATATATTCTCAACTGGTTGTAATTACAGGTGCGCATACCTCATAACCACAACCCAGACCACAAACCCCGGCATGACAAACACTGAAAAGCCCGAGCTGTGAAGTCATACATGCATGGATACCTGGAATTTCCGGACAGGTTTCAATAACATGAGCCTGATCGAAGTTGACACCCTTGATGTGCGGATGTCGCCTCGTGATCTGCTCCAGAGACGCGCCCAGTCCGCCTCCCACATCCACCAACACCTTCACGTCGTCGAATCCTCGGTACACCTAACCCTCAATTTCGTTAAATTGGCGCAATTCTGGCGTCCAGAAATGACACATACATCTTTACAAATGTCGACCAAATTTCAGGCCACAAAACCTAGGAAAGATGTGCATTCATGTTTCAGGACGCTCGTCCTTCAACGTGCCACAGTATTGGAATGTTGACGTTACCTCCAGAATGGCACCCAAGTACAGACGCGAATAGCCGGCCATGCTCTGGTGAAACAGCTCCCCCCATTCTCGATTGCGCTGACTGTAGTCCCACATGCTTAATCCCCCGTGGGCTCGTGCGAACGACGTCACCGTGTCGTCTTGGATTGCAGCATCCAGGTGGTCCCACATACTCAGCAGCGTGGAAGACTGGCTTAATTGCAACAAGGTCCCCAGGCTGCCCGCCGCCGTATCCTCCACCAGGAATCGCCCGATGGATGCCAGACCGTACTGATGCTCGGCCTGGCCATGTCCTCCTGCCATACAAATGAGCGAGACACACCAATCCATTCAAATAGTGGCCAAGGCAAGCATGCAGTTTACCGATCGAAACGGAGATACGCAAGCAGTTTTCGATCTCTGAACAACTGGGTCCACAATTCTACTTGATATATAGGATGCCCCAAACTTCTGAATAGGTTTCAATAACATTTGTGAAAACTAGCGAAGACGGCCAACTTAACCAAATATCCATTGTACACACCCTGGACAGAAATTTCGCGTTGGGTACAATTCCATGCCCAAAGACGTTGTCAATATTACTCGAAACTGGCAGTTGAATGACTACATATACAAGTGATGTACACTTGACAGAACTTTCGCGGTGGGTGCAAGTGCTGCAGCAGCTAGATGACTTCACCTAAAATCTAAGCCTAGAAATTGCGAAGTTAGTTGTTGAATATATTTATATGTGCAGCGAGCTAGCTCCTACTCGAAACAACATAAACGTACCCTTGACCGTGGTTTCGCTTAGGATTCGCGAGACGCTCATCAAGCGGAGGAGTCGTTCGAGATAAGTCACGTTGATGGCCTTCCCTGGGATCGCTCTCGCCGCGATTTCGGCCGCGGTCAGCTGTGCGCCATCGCCGGCTCCAGCCAGCGCCTCGAAGACATGGAGGCGAGCGAGAGCGGCTGCGGCGCCGGGCACTACCGACTTGGTCACCAATTCAAACGCGGCCTGTCTCGCGCTGTCGGTTTCGTGGACGCCATGGGGTGAAGGTTTATCTTCGCCTGCCATTCAATTCTTCGCACGTACAGACGGATTGATCGAGTGCTAATGAATTAAGACAGCTAGCGATATCCCTGTCGCACTTGCATCGATCTGCGACGACGAGGACTGAGAATCAGCAAGCGTGCGGCGTGAACACTTGCAAAAGAATAGAATCGCGAGCTAAGGTTTCGTAGTTTTCGGACGCTCCTATAATTTTTGTAGCAATTTTCAAAGTTGAGAAACATAGGATAGTTTGGAGGAGCTAGAGGACTCGAAATGTCTCAATTCTGCTTGGTTGCTTCAAAACTCCTCACCTGTCATTAGTTGCTTTTGAGAAGTTGTGGATTTTTTCTATTACAAAAGTATTATTTTAAGGGCATTCATTAGAGAAAATTTGGCGTTGCCTTATCTTTGGTTATTGCCCTATACAAAGTGCGCTGCCCTGTTTTTTCATTGACCTAAATAAAACTTCAAACTTAAATATCTACTAAACTGCGTGTTCAAATAATCTGAATTTTTTTTGAGGTCCTCATTCTCAAATGTGAACTATAAGATCCTATGGTTATATTCTATCCAATTTGAAGAAAAACTAATCAAACAAATTGCTCAAGTTCTTGGTAGTTTGGGCTCACTTTGAAAGTATACCTCCCTTTGGATCTTTAGGGATTAAAAAAATCCAAGAGTACCCATTGGAGGTCAAAGTGTTATGCGAGACCTCCCCTTTTCACACAAAATTCCAAGGATGAACATCTGCACTTCTATCTTCTATCATACATAGAAATTAAGGCTCTCTATTATCCATCAGCTCAAAATTTTCTGTGTGAGTAAAAATTTCCAGTGCCCCCTTTTAGAACAAAGAGAAACACCAGGAGTTCTTCGATCACTGTGGCCGTCCTTCAACTTGTCAACGGAAGCGGTCATATTGCACAAGACTACATATTGTGCAGGATTGCCAGAGAATGATATCAGTCAATGCACGTGTTGTGCAGGCATGACGGGGGGTTACACGCACTGCTGTGGACTTGATTCCTGGAACTGAAGTTGGATGCTCCGGATTTCAAGCTGCTCCTCTAGAATTCTTTGGGATTTTCCGCCTGGTCCTTTGTGGGGCGATCAACTGTAAGATGAAGACTCTTGTGTTATTTTAAACCATTTAAAAAACCAATTTTATCAAAGACCGACCGCCCAAACATGTGGAAAGTGTTTGCTGATCTGCAAGTGTACAGACTTCTCTGCGTGCACCTGACTGCGAATCAATGTCGAGATTGCAAGGGCATATATACTTGACAAGTGGGGAAAGACAGTCGTATGTGCAGGCATATCATTTGGGGAAGAGGCAGTTACCCATTACGTACGTGGTAATGCACACCTTCTATCTCCTATAACATCCATTTTCCATTTCTGCTTTGTTATCTGCTACACTGAATTAATCAAGTTTTGAAGTCATACTATTTGCTCTCATTTCATGGACATGCTCTGTAACAGCACGTTTTGATAAAGCATTCTATCTGGTTGGTGAGCGAGTAAGGAAGTTTGATCCTAGAGCTGGTCCACACAGGCCATCGTGGAGAAATCACACTCCCTCTTCAAAGTTCAAAACAGGTTAAAACTTTCGTCAAGCATTCACAAACACCAATCGGCACTCAGCTATCAAACAGACAATCATTTGAGTGGTGGTACCGTATGATTCAACCGGCACATAGAGGAAGAGTCAGGGAAATTAAGGATTATGTTACATCAACCTCTGCTTTCTACTGTGCACAAAATAGCGAAATTAGGTTGCCCCGCACTAGTTTCTTGACATTTGACATTTGACAGTATACAAATATTTGCTGTTATTGTACTGTACAAGAATGCACTACTTTTGAATTAAGTATCGTTGGAATTTGAACTCCCATGTGTGCAAATGGAAATATCTATAGAATTTTTTGTTGATTTTGATGGCGTATAAAGTAACTTTCTTGAAGTAAGGCAACCTAATTATTCAAGCAACCTAATTTATGCACTGACATGGTGCACCAACAATGTGGGTCATAGATCCAATCAGAGAATGGTGGTAATTCGATCATTTTGTAAAAAAAATATAAATATAAAGAGGCCTCAATTATGCAATATGGTCAATTAGCCTCAGTTACTGTCCCACAATTTAAGTGTATTCCATAGGCCTCAGTTGTTGTCAACAAGCTCCAAATACCCCGTACAGTAGCACATGGGGGCTCAGCCAAAATATAATATGTTGCTAAACTCTCCAGTCTTAATCCGAGGTACACTCCTCGTTGATATTTACATAGTTCAGGTTGTTCCTCTTCAGACGGTGAGACTTCTTCTTCATATTCTGTTCATATTCGGATTTAGGGTACTTCGTCTCTCTCCTCACATTCCCACGCGCGTGCGTTTGCAACTCCCGGTGCAGCTCTCAAAGGAATCTCAAAGAACTCGGCGCAACTTTGGATGCAGTGCACGCAACCGTACAATGACTTGGCATACGTGCATCCCCGACCCACCCACCCCTGAAATCCTGGTTTAGGATCACCTTTTCAGTCCGTAAGACTTGGTACGGTACTACGGTGAACCAATTGAAATACTACCAATTGAAATATCTTTCTGGGGGCCTTGACCTATCCAGGATTGCGACTTAGGGCCAACTTACATGTATCGGTGGGTAGGAGCAGTCAGCAATGCTGAAATAGAGATAGCACTTTTATGCTCCTCCTACATTGTTTTCTACACCGATATCGGTGGAACTGCCTCTCCTCCTTCTGCACTTACCGATCATCGGTGGCACTGTTCTTGTCTTCTAGTTGCTTTTCTTGCCCACCGGGCTCACATGTAAGTTGGCCCTTAGCACGGGTGGTGAAATACAAAACGGTAGGTCGGATCATGCACTTCACGCTCAAATTGAAATAAATGCAAAACAGTGAAACACCTGCCGTACTCAAAGGAGGTTATATAGGGTGAATTTCCAGTCTTTCAGTGGGAAAAATAACACAAAAGTGGTTACGCACAAACACACATCTTCGGTGGTTTGCAAGTCTTGTACAATTATGAACATGCCAAAAAAATTAAGGAAATTAGATGGTCTGATCTAAAGCTACAGGACACGCAATGATGGACACTACCACACTCACTCCACAAAAACAAGCGCTTCTGAAATCTGACATTTTACTGTCCGGATCACAGGAAGTTTTCATGGCATTAGCCTCTGGGGTTAAAGTTTTGGGTGGTCTAAACTCAGTCACTTTAGACCCCAAGCCGGATAAACTTTAGCCCGGGCAAGGTGGACATTTTTGGGGTCTAAAGTAGTGCGATCAAAGAACGCCCAAGATTTTTCAAACATTGTGTAGAAGGGGTCTAAAGTGGGGGTTATTTCTCAAAGGATTAGCCCCAGTTAACCTCTAAAGGTCAGAGACTATGTTTTCACCCAAATTGCTCCAAAATTGCTATTTCTAATACAAGTATCAAATTTTAGAAAAAAAACATTTTGGAAAAATGTAACCCTAGGATCTTGTATTAAACTATTTTGAGAAGTTATGGAAAAAAATTCAGAAACTTCCACCGTGTGGATTGCAAGATAATAACATTTGAATCGACAAAAATCCTTTTTTTGTCCCTGTGAAAGTCCGGGCAGCTGCACTTCACAAGGTCTCATTGGTATGAAAAAATGTCCAAAATGGTGTTTACTCTTTGGATTCATTCTTTAAGGCACGTTGGCTATATGCTTGAAAAATTTCAGATCAATTGGAATTGTAAAACATATAGGAAAAAAATAGTAAGTAGAACCAGGTAGAGAATGTTCAAAACACTAAATTGTTAAGAATTGAAATATGGAATTGAAAAATGTCAATCCCAACGGTTATAATGTTTGAATAAACAATCTACACCCAATGTTTTTATTTTTTTTGAAAAATATTGAAAATTGAGTTTATTAAAGACTTCAAAGTTTATCTTAGAGTAGAGATTCTATAACTACCCTCAAACTAAGACTCTTCATAACTTTCATCTCATTAATCAATATGGAATAATTCAAAACTTCCCATATATATATATATATATATATATATATATATATATATATATATATATATAAATCTAAAGAACCAATTTCAAATTTTTATTTTTTAAAAAAGTGATTTTTAAAGAAGTTTTTTTAGCTGCCTGGGCTGCCCACCGAACAATGAAAATGACATATCATGCAATAACTTTTTAACCACGTAGGCAAAAGTTATGAAAATTGTTGGCCTTATAGCTACTTCTTGGGCACATCTTATGTTAAAATTTCAAAAAAAAAAAAAAATTCCAATCGTAGTGAGCTGCCCAAAATCTCTATGTTGTCAAAAACGATGTTTGGTCCTTTAGGGGTTAACCCTTTAGTGACCGTGGTTGATTTGGGGGGCGGGCGTAGTTTTTCAAGAAAGTGAACTTTGTGGCCACTTTAAAGATGTAGTCTTAGATCAAACCGTATAAGGTGTTTCCATAAGGGAGATTCTTCAACCTAACAAAAAATCAAACTCATCCAACGGTACAAATCTCTAAAAATAAGGTAGAAGGTCCATAAATGAACCTTTTAAGGGCTAAAATTGAATTTTGGGGAGGTGAAATATCTTTTAATATTTTTTAGTAAATTTTCCATAAAAGACAAGTAGAATAGGCATCTAACCCAAGTCGTTTCATATTTTTTCAAGCTTTGTGAAATTAGTTACAAATTTTTGAAGTTCACAAAAAATGGTCATTTGTGGTCATCAATGCAAATACCCTTCTAAAATGTGCAGATTTGGTACATTGAAGAAAGTGAAATTTACCTCTACATCATGTTTACTTCTAGAGCCTTGTTGGAGTTTGAGTTGCTTTCCTTAATTTTCAAAAATCAATGATTTGAATGACCCTTTAGAATTTGCGCTACATAAATACCAATGCATAAATTTACTTTGGGCATTCATGAGATTACAAAGAAACACTTATGCCTTGTCAAGACATCAAGTTACAAAAAAATCTCACAATTTGGTTGACATTTTTTTGTATTTTTGTTAAATACTTTCCATTTGAAGGTCCAAGCCATTTGAGTTTGCAACCTCACAGCTAATTCATCAACGCTCCAACTCCCTTGAAATTGGTTTTGTTTGAAGCGCATGAAGACACTCTAATTGCGTTACTCTTTGAGTTTTTTGTGATCAAATGTATTTTGAATAGCATCAGACCAAGAGTCCTAAAATCGACCTAAAAGTAGTCGACCGGTCACTAAAGGGTTAACATCAGGAAATCTTCCTGTGGATGAAATTACAAGATATTGGCACCTTTACAAAAAGGATTGCATTCACTAACCATCAACTATGTGAAAACGACAGACACCTCTACAACCTTTCGGCTTGCGCACTCTCTACACCAAAGCTATTGAATAGGGTTGTCACATCGGGCGTCCCAAGGTCACCGGACGTCCCGAACGGACAGGGGAACCGGATCGGACGGACGGACGGTCCGGACACTCCGGGCGTCGAATTTTTTCCAATTAAAAAAAATTAAAATGATTTACCTTCACTTCGTAACTTGTCAATCCACGCTGGAACCTGGGCGCGGACGCTGAGGGCGGTGACGTATGGTGCAGGCGGTGATGTATGGTGCAGGCGGTAACGTCGTTGCTTGGGCGCGAACTGAGATGGGCGTGGACGCAAATTTCTTTCTCATTTAACGATTGCAATTTTGAGAATTATGGAGTGTGTAATATATCATTGGAAAGGTCTTTTCAATACCTTCCAATGATATATTACACGCCTTTAAACTCTCAAAACTCTAGTTGCAAATTCCAAAACAAATTTGCTGCCAAGATGAAACATTCAGGGTCAAGCGGGGACTTAAGCATGTCCAAGCCAGGACATAGTCGTGTCTGGGCGGGGACTCAATCTTGTCCAGGAACAAACTTAATTTTGCCCAAGCGGAGACTTAATAAAGACGAAGAAATGGGCGTGGATGCAAATTTCTTTCTTGTTTAGCAATTGCAATTTTGAGAATTATGGAGCTTGTAATATATTGTTGGAAAGGTCTTCTCAGTACCTTTCCAATTAAATATATTATACGCCTTTAAAATCTCAAAATTCTAGTCACAAATTCAAAAAATAGATTTGATGCCAAGATGAAGCATTTAGGGTTAAGAGGGGACTTAACCCCTAAAGGACCAAAATGTGTTTTTTGGCAACGTAGAAATTTTGGGCAAGTACCTACAAATGGGATTTTTAGTTTTTTTCTTTGAAATTTTCACATAACATTTTTTCGAGGAGTAGCTTTAAGATCCAACAATTTTCATTACTTTTGACTACGTGGGTAAAAAATTATTGTATGATATGTAGTTTTCAGCGTTTGACGGGCAGCTTGGGTAGCAAAAAAAACTTCTTTAAAAATCACTTTTAAAAAACATAAAAAATTGAAATTGGTTCTCTAGATTTATATACATGTGGAAAGCTTTGAATCATTCCATTTTGATCAATGAGTCAAAAGTTATGAGGAGTTTTAGTTTAGGATAGTTTGCAGGTAGTTATGGAATCTCTACTCTAAAATAAACTTTGAATTCTTTTATTTAATTCAATTTTCAATATTTTTTGAAAAAAATAAAAATGCTAGGTGTAGATTGTTTATTACAACATTATAACCATTGGAATTGGCATTTTTTAATTCCATAAATAAATTGTGAACAATTTAGTATTTTGAAGCATTCTCTATTTCTTTCTACTTACTATTTTTTTCCTATATGTTGTACAATTCCAAATGATCTAAAAAATTTCAAGCAACTAGCCAACTCTCTTGGAAGCATGAATTCAAAGAATTACAACCATTTTGGATTTTTTTCATAACAAATGTAACCTTCTGAAGTGCAGTTGTCCAATTTTCTGCAGGGTCAAAATAAGGGTTTTTGTCTTTTCAAAAGCTAATATCTTGCAATGTACATGGTGGAAAATTCTGAAATTTTTTCCACATCTTCACAAACCAGTGAACTATAAGATCCTATGGTTTTATGTGTCCAGAAATGTTTTTTTCCAAGAATTTAGTACTTCTGCTAGGAATGGCAGCTTTGGAGTGTTTTTTGGTGAAAATATAGTCAAAAACCTTTAGGAGTTAATCATGTCCAAGCCAGAACATAGTTGTGTTCGGGCGGGGACTCAATTGTGTCTAGGCGCAAACTTAATTTTGTCCAGGCGGAGACTTAATCAAGACAAAGAAATGGGCGCGGACGCAAATTTCTTTCTTGTTTAGCGATTTGAATTTTGAAAATTATGGAGCGTATAATATATCGTTGGAAAGGTCTTCTCAATACCTTTCCAATGATATATTACATGCCTTTAAACTCTCAAAGCTCTAATCGCAAATTCAAAAACAAATTTGCTGCCAAGATGAAATATGCAGGGATTGGCGCAGACGTATGGGCGGGGACACTATGAGACCAGTCTACACCATGGGAGCAATTTGTTCTTTTGGGGACCCACTCATTCAATGTGTCATAGGATTCTTCTCCCAAATTTAAAGAATGATAAATTCTAATGTTGGCAGCTAAAATTAGCACATTTTTTTATAATATTCATTTAGAACAATACCTATCATTCTCTTAAATTTGATGTAGTACAAATTATAAAAGAATTTGGTAAGAATTTTCCATTGTTATAACCTATAATACAACATAATAAGGATCTTTGTTAGAAAATAATTTTGTGTATTAAGTTTGAATGTTGTGAATTCAACATTATTTAAAAATTTAGCTTTAGGTCATTTTGGTAGATAAAAAGAAGGAGTTGTCATTTCATTGTTGAATTCAATATTGGAATTGCATTGGGATTTTCATCAACCACCTTATTCATTTTTTTTAAACATTATTTTCTATTAATTTAATGGATGTATAAAAAAATTTGCTTTAAATTAGTGAATTGAACATTGGGTTTATAGGGATTTTATTACATTAGTCTTGTTTAGTTTAGCTTTAAAGAAAAATTGAGTTTCTTTATTGGATATATAGAAGAGTTTGACAATGTTATTGGTGAATTGAGGGTTTGGTTTTGCTAGGATTTATTACACTTTATATTTTGTTTTAATTTGCTTCAAATTATTTATGGTAGGTTGGTATAATTAAATTCTTCTAGCTCTTAAAATGATTTTGGAATACTTAAGTAGCTATGTAGAAAAGTTTTATTGTTGAATTGAACATTGGATTTGCACGGATTCACTTGAACCACATTATATTTTTTTGGATTTTTGTTCTTTGGGTTGCTTTTGTGTTTTGGTACATTCACATTTTGTTTATTTTTGTTTTAAATTCTTTTAAGTTACTTTTGTAGATATGTTGAAGCGTTTAACATTTACATGATTGAATGAAATATTTGGGTGCATAAAATTACTCCAACCACATAGTCATTTCCTTTTTTGAAATTTTCATTGCCAAATGCTTTGAGCAAATAACACAATGTATTCTAGGCCTTGAAAGTAGAACTTTGCTTTCAAGGATTAACTTCCATTGGGAAATGGGAGTAGGTGAACGTCTTGATTTGGGCATTTAGTGATCCAAGCATGGGATCAAGAATGAGGTACTAGCAATAGAAGTCAAATCCACCTTGAGATTTGTGGAGGAATCTCATATTGAAACACTTCTAAGGAAAAGTCCCTTTACCTCACCACGAATCCCATCTCTCCCCCATTCCATCAATTACATTCTCAAGCCCTTTGTTGAGATATAACCTTCAAAAAAATAAAAATGAAATGCTTGAGGTTTCTATTCACCAATCTCTTGTTTTCCCATTCCATCAATTACATTCTCAAGCCTTTTGTTGAGATATAACCTTCAAAAAAATAAAATATAATATGTATGACGCTTCTACTTACCAATCCTTTTTCTTCCCTATTCTCTCAATTAAATTCTGAAGCCTTTGATAGCATATACACTTCAAGAAAATAAAAAATGTAATGATTAAGGCTTCTATCCACCAATCCTTTCTTTTCCCCATTCCATCAAATAAATTTCTCATGTCTTTATTCAAATAGAGCCCTATCATCTTTAGATATAGAAAATATAGCAAACAAATTTCATCAATTTTATAGGTAAGTGCTTGTGAGAGAAAAAAAACAATTTATTCTAAGCCTTGAAACTAGAATTTTGCTTTGAAGGATTAACTTCCATTCGGAAATGGGAATACATGAATATATTGATTTGGGCATCTAGTGATCCAAGCATGGGGACAAAAATGAGGTACTAGCAATGGAAGTCAAACCCTAGATCTTAAACCCTACCCTAAATCCTAAACCTTGGATTCAAAGGGCCCCGTAAGCTTGTGTCCCCATTTTATTGAAAGCTTTGGGAATTAAATGGATGCACCATGTGGAAAAAGAAATGAGATAGAATATGTGGGCTTGTACATCATTATATATATATTTTTTCAATTATCCAAAGGGCCCCGTAAGCTTGTGTCCCCATTTTATTGAAAGCTTTGGGAATTAAATGGATGTACCATGTGGAAAAAGAAATGAGATAGAATATATGGGCTTGTACATCATTATATATATATTTTCAATTATCCAAAGGGACCCGTAAGCTTGTGTCCCCATTTTATTGAAAGTTTTGGGAATTAAATGGATGCACAAGTTGAATTGTATTTCTTAAATAGAGAATGGTTTATAGAATTTAAGGTTTAAAATTTAGGATCTAAGATTTGCCGTCCATAAACCACTTCTATCTAGAAAAAAAATAACAAATGATTTAGGAGTGCCTCCTTCTTAATTAACAGGCTAAGTTATAATGAAACTACAAATTGCCTTGTTTTTTTAATTAAATTAAAAGAATTAAAATAAACATGAGCTGCCATCTAATTAATACAACCAATTTGGAAGGGGAGAGGGAGTATCCTATGGCAATTTGAATTTGCATTCCCCCTAATTTAGAAAAGCGGCTAGCTGGCTGGGGCGTCCGGATGTAGAGGTAGGGCGTGGACCTAAGGTATGGGCGCGGACTCTAAGGCGTAGGGCGTGGACCTAAGGTATGGGTGTGGATTCAAGGCGTGGATCTAAGGTATGGGCGCGGACTCTAGGGCGTGGACCTCAGGTATGGGCGTGGACTCTAAGGTGTAGGGCGTGGACCCCAAAAAATGATAGTTGGATGTCCATGGGATGACTCTAAGGCATGGATAAAATGTATGGGTGTGGACTCTAAAGCGTGGACGTAAGGTTTAGGCGTGGACCCCAAAAAATGATAGTTGGATGTCCATGGGATGACTCTAAGGCATGGATAAAATGTATGGGTGTGGACTCTAAAGCGTGGACGTAAGGTTTAGGCGTGGACTCTAAGGCGGAGACGCATGGGCTAGAAGGCCATCTTAGAAGAGTGAAAGTTTGAGGAGTTTGGAAAAATGCCCAATCGGGAGAATTAGACAACATATCGGGCGAATCGGACAACGTTTGACTTTGTTAGACATTAATTACTCCTCCCGATGTTCTTGGAGATTGGGTGCTCACTTTGATGCATAGACTTTGGAATATGCAACCGTGGGCTTCTGGATGTTTAGGGTCAAGCGTGGACTGTTAGGCGTGGACGTAAACTCCGCTCGTAGATCTGAAGGCATGGACTTTTGTTGAGCGCGGACTCAGGTCGTGGACCTAAGGTATGGACGTGGACTTTAGGGTGTGGGCTTAAGGTCTGGGCATGGACTCTAGGGCGTGGACTCTAAGGCGTAGGGCGTGGACCTAAGGTACGGGCGTGGACTCTAAGGCATAGGGCGTGGACCCCAAAAATGATAGTTGGATGTCCATGGGATGACTCTAAGGCATGGATAAAATGTATGGGCGTGAACTCTAAGGCGGAGACGCACGGGCTAGAAGGCCATTTTAGAAGAGTGAAAGTTTGAGGAGTTTGGAAAAACGCCCAATCGGACGAATCAGACAACATATCGGGCAAATCGGACAATGTTTGACTTTGTCAGACATTAAGTACTCCTCTCGGTGTTCTTGGAGATTGGGCGTTCATTTCAACGTGTAGACTTTGGAGTATACAACTGTGGGCTTCTGGATGTTTAGGGTCAGGTGTGGATTGATGGGCGTAGATGTAAACTCCGCTTGCAGACCTGAAGGCATGGACTTTTGTCAAGCGCAGATTCAGGGTGTGGACTTAAGATATGGACTCTAGGGTGTGGACTTAAGGTCTGGACGCGGACTCTAAGGCGTAGGGCGTGGACCCCAAAAAATGACAATTGATTGTCCATGGGATGACTCTAAGGCATAGACAAAATGTATGGGCATGGACTCTAAAGTATGGGTGTTCATTTCAAGTCCACGCCCTAACCTGCTTGAGTCCATGCTCGACCTGCTTGAGTCCACGCCCAACCTAATTGAGTCCATGCTCGACCTGCTTGAGTCCGCGCCCGACTTGCTTGAGTCCACACCCGACCTGCTTGAGTCTATGTCCGACCTGCTTGAGTCCCCGCCCGACCTGCTTGAGTCCCTGCCTGACCTACTTGAGTCCTTGTCCGACCTGCTTGAGTCCACGCCCGACCTGCTTGAGTCCACGCCTTGCATATTTTACGTCCACGTTCATCCTAAGTCCACGCCCCGACCTGTTGAAGTCTGCGCACTGCATATTTTACGTCCACGCCCATTTTAAGTCCCCACCCGACCTTCTTGAGTCCGTGCCCCGACTTACCTGAGTCCACGCCTTCCATATTTTACGTCCCCACTTGACCTAAGTCCACGCCCCAACCTGATTGAGTCCGCGCCCTAACTCGCGCTGGCAACCGGATGGTCAAGGTAAATCCAAGTGGCATTTTTTTCCACGTATGAAAGTCAACTCCTTGTTGACTACATTGGACAGGCGAGGAACTCTACCGGATGGGCAAACGGGCGGACGGTCCGTCCAGTGTGATAACCATGCTTCAGTCCGTGCCTTGACATGAGTCCACACCCCTGCCGTATTCTATTCGCGCCCTGACATGAGTCCGCGCTCTGCCCGACTTCAGTCTGCGCCCATCCATAAGTCTACACCTTGTCCTGTTTAAGTCTGCGCCCGGACTGAAGTCCGCGCTTTGTTTGACTTAAGTCCGCGCCCGGAGTCTGAGTTGGCAGCCAAGTAATTCCACATCAACCTTTTTTTTAATTCATATAAAGTCAACATATTGTTGACTACATCGGACGGGCGAAGCCTCAATCGGATGGGCGAACCGGACGGGTGGGCGACTTGCCCAGTGTGACAACCCTGCTATTGAAAACAAACTAAAAAGCTACTACTACCTCCAGTATGAATATATTCATTAAAAAACACTTCACAACAACATCACCACTCAAACCATGCCAAGTAAGATACTAGTTCACCACTAAAGTGACCCTCCAAGAGCAATGGTGGCGATACATCTCCGTTGAGTCTACGAGATGCCAATCCAACTTCCTCATTCACCAGACAACTTCTTCCCTGCAAAACAGCATCAACACCTAACTTTTCCACTTTGACACATCATAACCATATCTTGGCAGCCAACTTAGGGTTCATGTGCACTAGGTGATAGCAACTGCGCTGACATAAGAAAGTCAGCTGGGATGCTACTTTGTAGTGAAAGTCAGATCTTGACATGGAACGCTTTGGGCGACCTTTGTCCACTAGAAGAAAAACGTATTTGTAACAACCGACTGCAATGCAACTATGTGTCCTATACAACTATCTAGTTGTCCTACGATTGTAACCCTCTATATTTGCACTAGGTTTGAGTATTTGACGTGAACAAAGTTATACGTTGTTGTAGTCGCAAAGTGAAATTTAGAATTACAGGGATGTATCAGAAGAATTAATGTGAGATATTCTACATCCAATATTCTTTACAATCGTCGATGTGAACAACTTTCTGTTCTGTAGAGTCTAGTGAGTCAAACTACAGTTGCATGGAATCTAAATTCAATTGCAATTCAACTAGAATTCAACTCAAAAGCAACTAGATTGCAACTAGAAAACAATTACAATTGTCTCATATCAATTGTCAAGAGTACCATTAAGTTGGACATATAAGAATTGTAAGTTATAGCATTTTTACATAATAAATTATAATTATGGAATTCCAATATTTTTACAATTTGTAGATTTCTACAGTTTGCAGATTTTTACAATCTATAGAAATCACCAAATATTTAAAATCTACAAAATTTTAGAGCTTGTAAAATTGTAAAGTTATATAAATTGGTGAAATCTATTTAATATCAATATTTGGATTTGATAATCTAAAGAAGAAGCTAGATTTGAAATTTTGATATCTACAAATCATTGAGATTAAAACTTCAAAATCTACAAATCATAGACAAGTTGTAAATGAGTTGCAAACAAGTTCCACATCAGCAACCACGTCAGAAGAGTTCATCAATGAACTTCCACATAGACTATTGAATGAGATCAAACTTGCAACTATTTTGCAACTTGTCCACTATAACTGCAGTCTCTAAATCATCACCTAGTTGCAAACGCCCCTTGCAACTACAAAACCATTTGCAAACTGTAGTCGCTAAACCCCTCATTATCTTCTAGTAGTCACAGCGCCCCATAAAATGTGTTTTGTAAAAGACATACACATCTTCGAGAGGTATCAAGAATGAAGAATAATAGCTAATGCCACCACTTTTGGGACATAATTTGGGTGCTATACTTGACACAATACTGGTCTACAACATCGACACTTCTCATCATCTCTTGGTATTCCATCTACATGGAAGACGTCGGATACGCTTGGTGCCTACCACTCACCCACCTCATCATGGTGCACCCATCAACTATAGGATTAGGGGAAGTACTAAGAAAATGAACTGGACAACCATCAAACTAGATACATGCAATTATATGGCGTGTGTTGTGCATAGCCATCACTACTGTACACCTTTCTAGGTCCTCCTTTGCATATTGCTTTAGATGACTAGGCATCCCTATACGGTTTTATTTCATTGTTCCAGTAAACCAAGTTTGAAGAGACAAGAGAGCATCAGCTAAAAGCGGTGTCGTGATGTAAATAAGTACATTGTATAGAATGTGTATTAATTTATATTTTTAAAGAGATTTTATAATTTGAAGGTCGAAACTTACTGGTGACGCTTTCAGTGGCTTCATGGTGATGCTTCTAATGGCTTCAAGGTGACGCTTGTTGCTAATAGAGTTGTTAAAAAGACAAAAGCCCTGGACTTGTTTTACCAGTTTGGAGTATTCTTTTGAGTTCATTTAGAATCTATGTGTGGATTTAGAATTCAACTCTAGAATGTCGAACTGGAGGGATTTTATGGAGTCGCAAGATCCAGAGTCTCAACCAGAGGCTGAACTAGAGCTTTCCTTATCACAATTGCATGTTCAATAATCTCAGACGGCAATTTCTGTACCAATGCCAATATATTTGCAAGATGAGGCTGGACCTTCTTGTCCATTAAAGAAACCTCGTGTAGAGCAACGTTGGCATGGTAATCTCCAGAGAGACGCTTGTGCTTCGGTGATCCTACTCCAAATCGGATGTGTTGAACCGGGCACCCAAGAAGTGACATTTGAAACAAGCTATGAGGGCCTGAACGACGACCATTATTATTGTATGGTAAGGCCGATAAAAAGAAGCCATGGCCACCAGTGTTGGTTAAAAGGGCCAGTGAATCCTTTAACAAAGGCCGAACGTACAGATTATATGGCAAATACTATCAAGCGCATCCTCAAGTTCTTGCAGATGGAATAACATTTTTCTTCAACTTCAATTTTTACCTCTATTTCATTTTGATTGTAGCTTTATAGTTAAATTATATTTTTTTAATACTTTATTTGTGTGTTAGAACTTGAAAGTTGGGGAAATAAAGATAGTTTACCTCCTAGTTTGGATCTTAGAGTTTTTTTGGCCTTGAAAGATGAATAGAACTTACCTTTGAGATTTTTCTTGGACCAATAGGTGTTTAGAGGCCTGTGTGATGTGTGCATGAGTTGATTCCACCTACCTTAGGGGTCTTGGGGCTTAGGTAGGCATCTTCTTTCTCCCTTCTAGTTGGGGTTTGTGAGTAGTGTGGTGACAAGTGGTATGTGTTGGGTTTGAATAGGCTGAGAGTTTGAGCGGTCACAACTTATAATATACAAACTATTTTGAAATGAAAATTTTAGGGTTTGTTCTTCTTCTCATTTCCGTTTCAAAGAGACCACTTTTGTGTGATTTGGAGTTGGGAGCAAAAAGTTACAAGCGTGTGAGTGGAAGAGAATCTGCTGTCACCCGATGAAGAGGAGCAGAGATTCGAGTGGCCACCAAAGTTTGTAGTTTTTGCTTTTGTCTTTGAAAATTCGGAGATTTAGAGTAAATTTTCTTAGCTTTCTAGAAACTCATCATTCAAAGCAATTGGAGATATGTGGAGAAAGTTATGGATCTTCGAGTGCTAGAGGGTCTGCTGCCCTTATCGTTTAAAACCCGAATGTTTGTAGAGCTATAGATTTAGTTTGAAGAATCAATTGAAAGTGAAATTTTCAGTGAAGATAGAAGGGTTTGTTAGCTTTTTGAAAAGCTATTAAACTCTTAGTTTGAAGAAGAATTGAAGAAGTTATAGGTAGTGAAGCTAAAGAAGGTCTGCTGCCTTCTTATTTTGGAAAGAATATAGATAGGATGGGTGTTTATTTGCGGTTTCTTTGAAGACTTGAAGATTGGAAGACAAGAAGAATGAAGACTCGTGTGTTGTGGCTTGTGGCTTGTTATTCCTAGCCGGTTTTGGAGTCTCATTGTCTTTTCATTGTTATTCCTAGCTGGATTTGGAGGCTTGTTGTTTTCAATTTTGTATCATAAACATTGTTGCGGGTTATGTGGGTATCCAATAATGACCCCGTTTTGTGTTTGTGGCAACGAAGCGGGATTGATCACCCACATGGTCGTTCTTTTATGTCGTTCCTATTGGTGAAAGGCGCTTTTTGGTCACCGTGGGTTTGAAGTTTAGGAACCTATCTTTCGGATGGTCAACTCATGGTTTGACTGTCCCGTTTTACCCGTCCGAGGCCTTGTTTCTTATCACACACCCTTACTTTTGGCCTCATAGAGCCACCACAAGATAGGATGGTTGGAGATTGAGTGAAGATTTGAGTTTGAAGACTTTGAAGACCAAGTGAAGATACAAGTTGTAAGATTCTCCATCTACACTCACCAGCTTGCAGCCAGACACCTAGTGTGTTTCCTAAGCGTGCTCCTCTCTACCCGACAGCAGTGAGCTACAAAAACGGTCCGTCACTACCATATGCTCTAGTCCTATAATGTCAGATACTAAATAAAGCACGACTTTGGCTCCAAGATCGCGCTCGGACTTTTGGTTCTTACGTCTCTCATACACTATAAGATTGTAGACATAGCAGGACTTGCTACTAGTACAATACCATATCTTGATGCCATATTTTACTGGCTTATCTTTCATATATTGTTTTATATTACACCTTCCTTTATAAGCTACCATGATTTCATTGCAAGCCAAGTGTTTGCCACAATTGTAGGCCATTTTTGAACAGGCTACAAAGTTTTCTATCAACTACTTGTACTTTGTTATCTTATCATATGCTTCAGCTCTTTTATCTTGAAATAGCGATGAATTGTTACCAAGTGAATGCATGAAAAAATCTGCTCAAGACGTAGCCGCTTCATGACTCACTTTACTATTGGACATATGTAGAAGTGCCTTTTTAACCAATAGGATCTAATCGTTGGTTGTTGTTTTAGTTCCACGAAAATGCTAATTCCTAACCAAATTCTCAACTCTGGGACAATAAGAGGCTGCCATTTGCGGCACCCATTGAGGACACTAAGGTGTTCAACATTTTTCTATGCGGCATAGGAATTAGTCTCTTGATAGATGGTGGTAAGATCACACTCTTACCGAAACACTTCAAACTCTTCACAAATTCTTCCATCTATTATGTATTTCTGTCTACGAGTAGATTCTAGATGAGGCCTTGTGACACTACAAGAAAACGGGTATTTTATGACTGCAAAAATATGACTGAGGATGACTGGCAACTAGTTGCAGTCATATTCTTGAAGGCCAATACCTTAGGGAGAAATATGACTGTAATTCTGTAAAATACGACTGCCAGTCATTATTGGGCCTTATACTTTACAAGTATATACTATACGACCATTGAGAACACCAAAGTACTTCATAGGAAACATAAGGAACATGTTTGAGGAACATTGAGTCATATTCCTAGTCATATTTCCATGGTAGTGACATTTTTTTTGTTTTGGGCAATCCAAGAAAATTACGGGCAATTCCAAAAAAATATGGATAAACTATTGTTTAGGATTTTGAAATCCTACTCACCTATTTTTTAGGATTTTGAAATCTAGTCACCACTTTTTTAGGGTTTTAAAACTCGAGCCGCTACTTTTTTAGGGTTTTGAAACCCTAGCCACCATTTTTTAGGATCTTGAAAGCCTAGCCGCCACTTCTTTTGGCCCTTCTTCCTTGCCTTTTGTTGTCTCTTAGCTCATACTTGTTATTGCTTCTTAATTTTTGTTTTTTAATTTTTGCATTTTGTTGCATCTTAATTCTTGTTTCTTGTTTTTTCTTGTTTTTTCTTGTTTTTTCTTGTTTTTTCTTGTTGTGTTTTAGTTGTTGCTTCTTGTTGCATCTTAATTCTTGCTTGTTGTTTATCTCTAAGTACTTGTCCCTTTTTTCTTCTTGTTTTCTCCATCACCATTCTTGTAAGGAATATAGGTCTTATTGGATTTTGTGAATGATTCATTGTGGTATATATGTTTTGTATTGGTGACTAATAAATGTCAATGAAGAGAGTTGCTTTCTTTCTTACATTCTCTCTTTCCAATATGATTATCTCTTGTATATCTCTAAAATCATATATATTTATTTTTAACTACATGGAGTCTTTTATTCAATTGTTAAAACATCTTGATGTACAATTATAATATATCATGTCTATTTAAAATGCATAGAAAATGTGATTGTAGTTTGTTATTGAAGCTAATTTGAAATTCAATCATTCTAATTACAAACCACAAATTAAAAAAATTTGATCCTCTATCATCTTGAATATTATTTACTTGAGTTACATTTCATAATATATATTGACCAAGATATAACTAGTTATAGTTATATAATGCTCATAGTTATGCACGTCAAAATATGACTTTGTATATTCCAAAATATGACTGCAATTAGTCATAAACTACCAATGACATTCATATGAACTACCACATCAATCAAAATATGATTCATAAAAGTCATATGCTACATTAGCCAAAATATGACTAACCGTAGTCATATTCCGTGTCAGCCAAAATATGACTAACCGCAGTCATATGCCACATTAACTAAAATATGATTGATTGCAGTCATATTCCACGTTAGCCAAAAAAATGACTATATGAAGTCACATGCCATGTAGGATTTATTTTTGTTTGCCCAGGCAACTTAAAAAAAAGTCAAGCCTTCAAAGATAGTTAAAATATATGCCTTGTTGGCAAAATACGGCTAATTATAGATAATTATACCCCCAAAAAATATGATTGCCAATATGACTGATGTCCGAAGCGACTCGTAGGTAATGACTCATGTCAGTCATGTTGCAGTCATCTACAGTGATTTCTACGGCCAGTCATATTTTTTGATTTTACGACTCATTATAGTCATAAAACACTGATTTTGTTGTAGTGTGAACGTCTCTCTATCTCTTACAAGCGTAGTGTCTATCGAGTTCTAGTGAGCATCGGAGGAGCATGCTTCAAAAGAATACTCATCTAAAAGGACACTAGAAAACAGACCCACTTCTTTCATGACTTTAGGCTCCTTGAATTCCCAATCTGAGTTCTTTGCGTCTGAATCACATGAAAAGTTCATGTATTGTGCTGATCAATCGGGATCCTCGCTATCTCCTCCTTCAGAAGAGTCATCAATGGCACTTGAAAGCATTGACAACAAATACTTAGGATATGTCACTCCAACTGTATGTCACTCCAACTATGGCATCTACGGGTTGTCCTCCAATGTCAAAGGAGGCAACTCCAAGTCCCCGGAGACCCAAAATTAGGTGAGCTTGTCGCCAGTGACAAACGTGGATTGGAATTGCGCAAGTAGGCTTTGTTGAGTGGCTCCAATGCTATTTGGAAAAGATCGCCGCAACTCATGAATTCTTCTACCATGTTGCTTCGATGGCCTCGCACTATCGGTGCCTTCCACCGGGTAGTATTTCTTTGACAAGGTGTGCTCACCAATGACGCCACAGAAGTCTACCAATAGCATCTCTTCGCTTGTCATTGCATGAATGAAGATGTGCACAATTTCTCCCTGCATGGCCTAGCCCCCATTCGAAGTTGGACTGAGGTCTAAAATTGCAGGTGCCACCGTCACGAATTCCTTAGCCATCTACTCCCATTCACTCAAACTGTCCAGCCCCGGTACGGAGTGCTGGTTATATAGACAATCTTCACTCTCGCACAAATTGTACCACCCTCCAAAGTTGTTGGGAGTGAATGTTCCCTTTCCTTTCTTTTCGTTGCTACATATTGAGGTCTGAAGTGCCTCTTTGCAATCCCTTGTAATGAGTGACAATCTTGGCAAGTGTGAAGCCAATGGCGTCTACTATTGCTCAATGTGTTCAGTTTGAAGCTCGGATCCTTCAATACCAAGTAGCCTATGCGCTCCGTGAGAAAGTGCAGCTGCGTCTACAACTTCTATGAGGCTTCACACCATTTGTCGCCTCTTTGTAGTGGGCCTCAAACTTGGTGGCGAAGCGTGATTGTCAAATCCAATGTTTGATGCAACCCATCCAGGCGATATAACCAAAATTTCAGGCCTGATTTTTTACTTTGATTTCCTCTGCCCTTTACATTTGTATTCTTCCATCCAGATACTCCTTGGCCTAATTTGCCTTGGGCCCCTCCATTGCCACGCACGCTCTACTCTCTAGAAGCACTAGAAAATAGGAGAGGATTGGTGTTTCTCCCACGGTCCCTTCCTGCTCATCCCGGACCCATCAGTATAGTTGAATTTTGTCGAATGCTTGACGGGTGATTTCTCTTGTCCTTAGGCACTAGCACCTCCTCCTGTAGTTTTGGCAGTAGAGTGGTTAGAGTCGTCACTAGAGGATTGCATATACCAACATTGTCTCTTGCCAATTGGGAATTGCGTCGGGACTTACTCCTTTGCGGCACTACTAATATTGGTCTCTACAACATCAATTTTTTGTTCCCCTACTCCAACCTCAGTTGTGTTTGCATTGCTTGCTCCATCTGCATCTGCTTGCCCTATCTGCATTTGCCATTGTTTTGTATTGGATCAACGTCGCAGCTTTTTTTGGGAGGCGATTTGCTACATTCTCCACTTGACATGGTGTTGCATCCCAAGGTTGCACAATGTGAGCCTCACCTTTGCGGCTTCCCTTCCAGCTTGAGGTTCATTTGTGATGACATTGTTGGGCCAAACGCGTCAAATCAATACATCAATGTACTTAGGAAATGTAGTTTGTTCCTTCCACTCTAGAATATGACTGGCTTGAGCTCGAAATTATACCTAAAATTGCGATTGGCAGAGTTCAAAGGCCAAGGTTGGTTCTTGCCAACTACATGGAAGTGACGCAAGTAATTGACATCCAGACAACTAATAGTTTCCCTCTTCTACCACTCAGTACACCTCCACTCTAAGAGCCACTCGTCAATTATAGCACCTTCATCCTACAATTGCTTTGGTAAGTCACACAACACTGCATCTCTTATGAATTCCATATCCTCTTGAACTTCCTGAGGCAGTTGGCTATCTCTCATTACAATTGATGGCACAATGCTCTAGCCAACCATGGTGGCAGATTGCAGCTACAATCATGAAAGCAAATTGCAATGCTTTTGTGCAACAGGACTAAAGTATTTATTCTAATGATACTTTAGACAATTCTAACTTGTTTCAGGTAACATCATCTGAAATGCTAATGTGGACATGCCCCCCCTTGCTTAGAAACTAAAATGAGTACTAAAAATCCATCATAAATCCTCTGAGTGATTAGAAGTTGTCACCGCAAAGGTCTGCCACAGATGTATAAGACATTCTTATAGTGTTATCCAAATTGACATCTGTAACCCTAAATGTTTTGCCCTTCAAAAACCGCAAGGACACTTTCTGTCCCCTTTGACAATTTGGGATTAAGCACTTTGGAGCCTTGTCTTTTAGAAAAACAAACCTCATTATACTCCGTAACAGTGCTGGGTGTTGTAACCAATGCTAGGTACAATCATTTTTTTTTTCCGAGCAGCTGAGCATTTCATTCATTTGATTAATCATTGCTAAGGTGAGATTTTACCACATTTCTATTTCAAATTGGAAACTTTAAAGTTTCCAATGCTCATTCTACGGCCAAAAATGCTAGGGGTTCAAGATACTAAAAGTATTGTGAGTAAATTTTTTTGAAGACTCCTGAATCCAAAAGAAACATAAATTTGGTCCTCACTAAGTGACAAATACAACCTCAAACGCATATTATTAAACTTAGATAGAAAACACGCCATCGAAAATTGTATAGATTGCTAATAGGCACGCTATATACTTATGCAACAAAGTGCTAAAAATGTCAATTGTCATTGCATGTGGTATGAAACAAAGTTAAATAAAAAGCCAGCAATAAAAAATCAACCAAGAAAACCATTTGGACAAAACTTGGCTAAGAAAAGCTTGACTAATATGCAAGAACTTCTACTCCAAATGAACATCCTACACTACTTTGACAGAAATTGGACAGGCCTTAGGTTCTTTAAAAATTCTACTATTGTAAACTGTGAATCTGCTCCATTGATTACCAAATTGATTATCTGACAACTTTAAACACATGCCCTAGTTTCCCTTTGTTGACAATTACAATTCTCTTTGTATCGTCGCCAATCAGTTTAGGAATTTTCTCCCTATCACCAACCACAACCCGGGAGAGCTTAAACACCCTTCCAGTATCCTACAAAATAGTACCAACAACATCATCGCCAAATTTCAAAACATTGCTCACCTGCATACAACAAAAAAACAATTTAATCATACAGATACACATACCCAACAACCCCAACCACATACCCAAAATACCCAATTACATAAAACCAAGGCAAATCAAAGGTGACTCAGCATAAGAACCAAACTCATAATAACAAGCTCCTACATGATTCATCAATTTTACAGAAATTATACATCACACCAAAGAATAAACATTGGCTAGTTAAACACCTACTCCATCAAAAATCTTCCCAAACTGTAAAAAATAGTGAACTCAAAGTGCGATACCAATACTAGTATCGACGGAATAGTACTAGTACTAGTATCAAAATACCAAAACTGACAAATCAAGATTAATACAATAACAGTGTTATAAAGCACAATGCTGCAATAAAGCTAACAAAAATTTTGCGTCAACTCTTTGGAGGATTTCATCAACATAAACATCTTCAAAAAAAGTTCCTTGTCTAAAAATGATGCATTGTAGTACTTTACTAGACATGTCAACTTCTTCTCTACTATATTTTGGGTATAATTTAGAATCCCTATGTCAAGTTACAGTCATTCCTTTTTTCCGTGGAACATAGGTCTCTTCCATCCTCGTGAGTCCAGTGGCCTTACTTCTCTTATTTGTAATCATATTCAATTTCAAAGCAGGTACAGATTCGGCAAAGGTCCAAATTATATCACTCAACGTGTTCCTACAAACAAAGCCACAAGAAAACCAGACCAAACCAAAATACTTCAACTGTGATTTTGGGGTTAGGAACAGTGGATGAACAATATCAACTGGGTCAAACGTAGGCCAATGTGCAACAAGGGACATGTACATAGAAATCACATCAAAATCCTAGCAGTTTATAAGTTTTCTTAGACTATTTGAACTGCAACGCCAAACATCAACCTCCAATTCTTGCACAATCCGGGCGAGAATTTGAGGAAACAGAAAGACGTCCACATTGCACGTGATCAAATAGAACCTTCACTCTAGTACAACTCTCTTTCATCGATACTAGTGAAACAATAATAATGACAATGATTGCATACTAACGCCAATTACAAATACAAATCTTTTGCAACGACAATTCTAAGCCAACAAATGCAAGTCAGGGTTGTCACAGTGGACGGACGTCCGGTTCGCCCATTCGATAGAGGTCTCGCCCGTCCGATGTGGTCAACACTAAGTTGACTTTCTGCCATTGAAAAAACAGGTGATGTGGCTGTCACTTTGACGCCACCTAGCTGCCAAGTAGGATCCAAGGCACGGACGTCACCAGTAAGGGCGCGGAAAAAACCCAGGGCGGGGACGAGACTATGTCGGGGCGCCCACGAAAGTCAGGGTGTGGACGTTTTTTGCTAGATTGAACAATCTCACCATTGGAAATAACGCTATTTCATTTCAGTTTTGCGGCTTCAATTTTAACAATCTTGGGGCGTGTAGTATACCATTGGAAAGGTCTTGAAAATAACTTTCCAATGGTATATTACACGCCCCAAGATTGTTAAAATTGAAGTCTCAAATCTCAAAAGAAGGTTGCTGCCAAAACAAATTCTGCAGGGACAGCTGCTAATGCATCGGTGGGAAGCCGGGAACGCATGAGTGCCAAGTTTCCTTGGAAGAGGCTTTGCTAAAACTTGGACCTTGAGGTCAATGGGATTTTTCCGTATGGGCATGAATGCCTGTATAGGCAAAGATGCTAGGGCGGGTACGCTAGGGCTGGACAGGAACACTTGGGCGGGGACGTTGTGACTAGGCGGGGACGCTATTTCATTCCAGTTTTGCGACAACAATTTTGAGAATCTCGAGGCAGGTAATATACCAGTAGAAAATTCTTGAAAATACCTTTCCTATGGTATATTACACGCCCTAAGATTGTTAAAATTGAAATCACAAATCCCAAAAGAAGGTTGCTGCCAAAATAAATTTTGCAGGGACAACTGCTAATGCATCGGTGGGAACGATATTTGGAAAGTTAAACCAATAGAAGAATTTGATTTAGGGGGGAGCCTCACTCATTGAATGTGACATAGGATTCTTCTTCCAAAATAAAATAATGATGAATTCTCTTCTTAGTTGCTAAAATTAACATATTTTTGTAGATCTTCAATTCAAATAAGAGTTATCATTTAAATTTGACTTGGTACCTATTGTATAAGAATTTTGTTAAGAATTTTTTATTGTAATACAACGTGATACAACGTGATAAGAGTCTTTATTAGAAAACAATTTTGTATATTAATTTTGAATGTTGTAAATTCAATATTTTTTTTAAACCTCAAATTTAGACTATTTTTGTACATAGGAACAAAGACTTGGCCTTCCAATTATTAAATTCAACATTGGAATTGCATCAAGATTTACATCAACCTCATATTTTAGATTTTGATAAAAAAAAAAAGTCTTTTGGATTAGTTTTGTGGGTATGTAGAAGAGTGTGCCCTTTAAATTGATAAATTGAACATTGGATTTTATTAAAATTTACATCAATCATCTTCAATCTATTTTTAAAAATAAATTGGATTGCTTTAATGAATATTTACAGGAATTTGGCATTTTTATTGGTGAATTGAGCATTTGGATTTGCAATGATTTATATTAGCCACATTCTTTTTATTCTATTTTTATTTCTTTTAGATTATTTATGTATGGTGATATAATTTCATTCTTCTTCAATTTTTTTAAATCAATTTGATTTATTTTAATAACTACATAGAAGGATTTTGATGGTAATTTAACATTGGGATTACATGGCTTATATGAAATTACAAGCCAAATGTTAAAGTTATTTATGTATTTAGGAAACCTTACATTTAGGCACATAAGTATTTTAAGGATAATTTTAATAATATTGCAATATGATTGTTGGGAACCCTATGCAACTCCAATGTTCCATTTGTCCATTACAATAGCAAAACCTAGTATGTAGACAAAAAAAAAATTGAACGTTTCAAACAAGTTTTATGAATATTCAATGTCTAAATCATCAATATAAAGGATAAACCTTTAAAAAAAATTAAAGAAAATTAAAGAAAAGAAGAATGTAGTTCTTATTTGGAGAATTCATAAATGCATCCTTCAACTTGAATTAACAAAAATATGTACCTTATCTTTTGTTATAAATCCAAAAACTTCTAGCGTCTACTTTCAAATTTTTTTAAATTGAAGCGAGCAAGTCAATTTTCATTTTCTGAAATTTCCTTTTTTGCAGGGTGGATTCTAGTTTGCAAGTGCATGATGAAGGCATGCAGGAGAGGTCCGGGCCCAAGAAGGGAGCAACATGCTTCCACACATGATCTTTGAACTCAAAAAGTAGCTGCATCCCTTAATGCAGCCATTGACTTGAAGATATTCCCTTGAAATCAAATTAAAGGCTGGCTGCATTAATGGGTTCCCCCTCTCCATAGAAAAGAAGAATCCCGTGACCAAGTTCAACTTCTATTTCAACTTCCCCCCATACTGTGGCTGAGGAGTGGGATATCTGTGCCCTGATCAGGCGTCCGCGCCTTGTCCATGTGTCCGCCCCTTAACTAGGCGTCCGCTCCCTGTTCAGGTGTCCGCGCCGAGATGTCTGCACCCTGACCAGACGTGCACGCCTCGACCTGGGTGTATTTGAGGAAACGTATCCAAGTGACAGACCTGAAATCCCTCCAAGCCAAGTTTGAACTCCCTCCAAGCCAAGTTTGAACTCCCTCCAATCCAAATTTGAACTCTCTCCATGACAAACTTGAATACGCAAATTCACAAACTTGAACACAAAAATATCTTAAATAGTAATTCATTGCAATCCTAAACACTCTAGTAGCCCCTTACTAAAAAAAATGTTGAAGGTGAATTCGACAAAAATCTTAACAAGTATTTCATCTCAATTCCAAAGCCTTCTCCGATCCCATTATCAAAAAGTATCGTTGAACTTGAATTCCAAAATAACTTAAGTGGTATTTGATTTCTATCCCAAATCCTTCTAAGATCATTCCATTGCACAAATTAAATTTTCAAGTTGAATGATTGAGTTCAAAAATAACATGACTAGTATTTAATTTCAATCCCCAAGATCCAAACTGGTTTGGTATCCCTATTATAAAAATATACCGTTGAACTTGAATTCCAAAATAACTTAAGTGGTATTTGATTTCTATTCCAAACCCTTCTAGGATCATTCCATTGCACAAATTTAATTTTCAAGTTGAATGATTGAATTCCAAAATAACATGACAAGTATTTAATTTCAATCCCCAAGACCCAAACTATTTTGGTATCCCCATTACAAAAATATACTGTTGAACTTGAATTCCAAAATAACTTAAGTGGTATTTGATTTCTATCCCAAACCCTTCTAGGATCACCGTTCTAAGAATACACCATTGAAGTTTTGAAGACCCATACCCTTGTAGCCTCTTTTTGCAAAAATAAATCCTTCTAATATATTTCAATGCATTATAATTTTAATTTGATTTCAATCCAAAACCTTGTAGCTATTTATTTCCAAAATAAAGCCTTCAGTAAAAAGCCAAAGAAGTATAAGTTGGTTATAATTTGATTTGTAAATTCCAAACCCTAAATTCCAAATAGGTTCTAATTAGAAGAATAAAAAATGAATCTTTAAATTTGAATATAAACAAATATGTACCTTGTCTTTCATTAGGACTCCAATCCCTTTGGGATTCTACTCACACAAATTTTATCCTTCTTGTTTGGAAGTTCATTTTTATTTTCAAAATTATTATTCTTTGGGTGAGTCCTAGACTCCTAGTTTGCAAGTGCATAGTGAAGGCATGAAGGAGAGGTCCGGGCCCAAGAAGGGAGCAGCATGCTTCCACACATGATCTTTGAACTCAAAAAGTAGTTGGACCCCTTAATGCAGCCATTGACTTGAAGATATTCCCTGAAATCAAATTAAAGGCTGGCTGCATTAATGGGTTCCCCCTCTCCATAGAAAAGAAGAATCTCATGACCGAGTTCAACTTCTATTTCAACTTCCCCCCATACTTTGGCTAAGGAGTAGGATGTCCGTGCCCTAACCAAGCGTCCGCGCCTTGTCCAGGCGTCTGCGCCCTGACCAGGCGTCCGCGCCCTGACTAGACATCCGCGCCTTGTCCAGGCGTCCGTGCCCTAACCAGACGTCCGCGCCCTGTCCAAGTGTCCGCGCCCTGACCAGGCGTCCACGCCTTGTCCAAGTGTCCGCGCTTTGACAAATCTATCCGCGCCCTGTAAAGTCCCTGCCCTGACGTCCCCGCCCCGACTTTCATGTCCACGCCTTGATTCCAGCATGGACCGCCACCGTGGAAGCAAGTTGTCAATTGGAAAATTGGAAAAATGAAAAGCGTCCGGGCTGTCCAAGACGTCCGGTTGTCTGGTCCGGTTCGCCCGTTCGTCCGTCCCGTCCGATCACCTCGACTCGTCCACTATGACAACCTTGATGTAAGTGACTAGCCCTAACATCTTCCACAAATAGCCTGATGCGAACAAATGCTGCGTAACTATCAGCAAAGCTCAAGAAAATAGAAATTAACTCCAAGAAACTTCGACTACACTATGCAACTAAACATCCACTAAGTCCATACCTTAAACACCACTCCAGATAATAAAAAAAACATTACAACTATAAAGAACAAGAACACAATTAACTACTCGAAACTTCACTCCTAAAGTTGCGGTGACCTTGACATGATGATGTAGTAACATGTTCAACAATACTATCAATAGCAAGACAAAATTGCCCAACTGAAGTCACATGCCGACCTAACCCGAGTGACCGACCAACTTGTGACTCTTTTAGGCCGAGTGAAAACAAAACTAAATTGGCCTAATTGTAGAAATTGGAAATATGAAAACGAAACTTTAATCTTCTCACTGTAGTAAAGAACGGGATAAAAGAACTAACCTTAAGAATTGATCTCCAACTTGATCTGTGTAGATTTCAAATAAATTGTTTTCGCATTCACGTAATTCCCTACCACCTCTTACAAAGAAGTTGTCGGCGCAAAATTATGCAAATCTTTGTTTAAAGCTAAAAAGGTGCTTCACTAAAGCCCCTTCAGAATCGAGCATTTGTTTCTCTTCAGTAATAGACAAGACATCACTCTTCAAAGTCTCCTTACCTAATCATGCACGCCCAACTTGGATAACTACTTCATCCGCTGTTAACTTAACTCAATGAAACCTTGGATTGATGAGGATATTGAAAGGCAGTGCTAGCTTAGACAATGTTTGCACATAGCGCTCTTCTTCACAAGCTCATATGATCCTGCCAATAGCTCGCAATATGCTTGCAATTCTACAATTACTTTCAATACACAACCGAGTACACAACATTAGAATCATTTATACACTAGTCAAGTCATAGAATGTAATGTCTAGATATTTAGAAGATGCATTCTCTATTTTTGAGAGCTTGCTTTTGTAGTTCAATAGCTTTCCTAGACAAACCTTAAAAATGCATACACACCTTAAGAATGCAAACATACATTATACTTGGACAGAAATAGAACTACAGACCCTATACTAGACAAACCTTAGACTAGAGAGAACTTACAACTGGTCAGACCTTAAGAATGCACAACTTTGACTCTTAAGTTCCTAAGTTCCTATTCATACACATGTTGAATAAAAAAATTTACTAAATATATTTCTATTATTAAGAGTCTAATTAAATAAATTATAGCATGTAATTAGGGAGATTTACGTGCCTAGAGGATATAAATTGTCATTGCGCTTTGCCACATGCAGCATGTCTATCAAATGCACAACATCACTTGACTCTGATAAATCTGCAATGCTTAGCTTGATAGAGTAGCCTTTGAAACGACAGAAGTCATCAAATGCTTTGTGTGCCTAGTTTTCGGAATGGGAACTCTGTCGACGGCCTCCCTTCATTACATTCTCAAGTTTCATTTCATCAACATTCCAAAAATGATTAGATAAGGCCAAAACATGATTGTTGCCAACAACATCAGCATTGTGATCATTATCTGATTTGCTAGAGTCCTCAACTATAATGTAAGGACCAATATCAACAATGTCATCAAGCATTGCTAGAACATCGTCGTCATCTATTGAGTATGCATCAATATAATCAGGACTTGAAGAGACAAACACTATGTGATCAAACAAGACTAAATCACAAGTGATATGAACCTCATTAGTGAGCTTCATCTCATGTACTATAGTATCATCATTGGCTAGACTCGTAGCCTCAGATCTCGATCCCTTGGTGTTAGATCGTCCAGCTGAAACCTCTACATTAGAATGTGTAACCTCAATGGTACTATCAACATGAAGTAATGTAGTGCGTAAATCAGTAGAAGCGACTCCTAAAACCTCAGCAAACACCTTAACATCAAGAAGCAAAGGACCAATGACGGCATCTATAAGAACAAAATCAATGGAAGGAGCTTGCATATTTTCACAAACAATAGGCAGTGTAGGTACATCAGTGCAAGACACCATAGGCTCACTTGTGCAAGGTAGAGTAATCTCAACTTTTGGAGATACTACAACTGACTTGCTCACTTGCAAGAAGGGACACAAATTGAATAGGTCAAGTGGAACAACAAGTCCATCAAAACACTCAACCTCTGGACTAGCACTACAACACCTCTTACCACTTTCCATGACAAAATAAAGGTAAGAGTCTCTCTGTTCCATTTGTTTGTTGCATCGTGTCATTTCATTTAGCAACCGTCCATTCCATTTATTTACACCATTGCACAATGATGTACCTGTGCAGACTTTAGAGGCCGTTTTGGCATAGAAAAACAACTTTCTTCAAAAAGATTTGAACTAAAAAAAGTTGTAAAATGAATCTATCTTTCATCTCCAAGATTCCGTTTTCAATTTCAAGTCTCCAATCAAATGTTATGAACAAAATTCAGAGAGGGTTGGAATCAACTTTTTATGTCATTTTCGAACATCCTCTCTGAATTTTGTCTATAACTTTTGATTGGAGACTTGAAATTGAAAACGGAATCTTGGAGATGAAAGATAGATTCATTTTACAACTTTTTTTAGTCTAGAGCTTTTTGAAGAAAGTTGTTTTATTATGACAAAACAGCCTCTGAAGTACGCTGAATTACAAAGTAACTGAAAAACAAATTGCAAAAAATATACTAATAAATTTTTACTCCTTATATAGTCAACCGGATTTGTGCATGATATAGTGGCCAAGTTCATGGCCTCCCATTTGGGAGGTGGGGGGTTCAAACCTCCATGCCCTCAAGCGCCCGCATGGCGGATTGCCTAGGTGGCCTGCCTGCATATCATTCTATTATGCCTAGGTGGCAGTGCCATGTAGCACCATGTAACTGGATGATTCAAATATGTATCCTTTTTTTTCCTTTTTATACATGACCAAATCAACAAAAAATTTAACAAGTTTTTGCTGGATAGTGTCCAAGTCAACACGTCCAAATTAACATGAAACTAACAGACCGAATCAATACTTACTTGTCCATTTTTTGTTGATTCGGTCATAGATTTTCTTCTAGTGAATTCACAGTTGACAATTCTGTCAGCAGGTACAAGGTCAAACTCATAGTCAAGAGATTCACTCAAAAGCAAAGAATAGATTATCAAGAAATCTTTTAGCCTAGTCGCAAAGTTTGATTTCATTTGAATAATTCTATATGTAGCTACAGTAGAGGATCTCAATATCACACAATTTGATATCTGCACCACCTACCTCAATGGATTACTTAAGAGTTCATTTACATGCAACAGCTAGTTGGATTTGAAGTTGGCCATGCAGCAAACAAATACCTTGTTTGTCATCTCAACAAGGCCTTATACGGCCTGAAGCAGAGTGCGCGCATTTGGAACCAAAAAATTGACCATTTTTTATAAGCCTATGATCTTATAGTGTCTGATGCAAATTGTTGTATCTATGTCAATAAACAATAAGTTGATCCTCTGTAATTTGGTCAATGATAGCATGGTGTGCAATACCTTAAATGACAGTATCATAGAGATCCTTAACTACATAGAAGGAGCGTTTCAAGTAACACAAGGACTAGCAGAGGTATACATGGGGCTACACATCACCAGGGACCATGACCGAGGCCTTATTCATATTGATTAGTGCCAATATTTGGAGCAAGTACTATGTAGGCTCAACCACAATGATTGTCATCATGTTGCAATACTGTTTGATCCATCCATCATTGCCCAAATGCAACTCTCACACACTATTGATCCCAAGGTAACCTTTCCTTATAGAGAGTATATTGGATGTCTCCAATTTTCTCACACTGGCACGCATTTCGACATTAGTTAGACAGTGAGTAACATGTCACACTTCAATAACCACCTGACTACAACCCATGTTTTTGGAGTCAAGCGGATACTGAAATATATCAAAGGCACACTAGGATACACCATTACATATGGATGTGGGCAAAACTTGAACTCCTTCATTGCTTATTGTAACGCCGATTATGCATCAGATTGTGATGATCGCAAATCACACTCTAGCTTCTTTTTAATGCTCAACGGTGGCCTAGTCTTCTAGGATAGTAGGAAACAGACCTGCACGTTGCTTAGCACCATTGAATTGGAATATATTGTTGCTAGTTTAGCTATGCAAGAAGTCCTCTGGATGCGACGCTTGCTACATAGCATCAAGTCTCCCTAGCCACATCTGCGCCCATGTTTTGTGACAATCAATCAGCAATTCGGCTTATCAAGAATCTCATATTCCATCAGCGGATCAAATACATCGACACCAAGTTTCATAAGATTAGGAATGCACAAATGGATGGCTATATTACTACCACTTTCGTAAGCACGAATGAACAGCTCTCAGATATCCTAACAAAACTATTTCCCCAAGATCGTTTTGAATGTCTAGTAGCTTGGCATGATCGCTTAGTAATACAATGTGTTGAAGTGGGAGGACTTGTAGGTCACCACAGTGCTGAATGGGAGTGTTGGGTGATGATACATCCAACACCGGATGATCCACAATACAAGTACCTTAAGACTATGACAGGCCAATAAAGCAAGAATTTGAATTCAGAAAAGCAAATTGATAAGGCGTCTCATGTTTCTTGATTCTTGATTTCCGCCTAATACAAAGGACATTAATTCTAACACTATAGTTGATACAACTCTCTCTGCATACATGGATGTGTCACGTTGAGCTAAACTCTAGCTATTGTTTTTGGCCTTCTTAGCAGCCTTCTTGTAGTGGACTCTATGCCTTGCGTAGTAGGAGAGGGAATGTATGTCAAGAGGTGTTATGCATAATACAAATTGTCGCATTGTTGTTTGAAGGATACCCAAATACTTACTCATGTGTAAAAGTCTAAGTGATTGTTTTAGTCTTGACAAGCATGATAATATTATAGTTACAATACAAACAATGTTATTGGGTGCAATTTGAGCAATTGACACTTACATATATCAACTACTTTTAGGATTCAATATATTGTAGAGGAAGAAGGGAGCTATACTTATGCTTAGCTGAAGATGAACAAAACTTGCTTATCATAGGTCATATTTGTTATATTGAGACTTTTCATAGTCTCATTTTTATCCTTGACTCAAGGATAAACCGCTTCATCTCTTTACTAGTATTTTTTTATAAATAGGTAACAACACCAGCTTTTAGAATTTTATTATAGAATCACTATTTTAGCATTATTTTTTTTTTTTTCAATTAATTTTTTCTAAAATAAATTTTCCAATAACTAGCATTATGTCTCAAAATCTGCAAAAAGTCTTAATACAACGAATATGGCCTTAAATTTGTAAACTTCACCCAAAAGTTGGCCAAGCTCATACTAATTGCAGATTATTTTGATAATTTCATCCACTTCGTCTTTTTTCCTTTGATATATAGATAACCAACACCTAAACTAGATAAAGCTTAGAAAAAATTTGTCCCTAATAAAAAAAATTTAAAAACCCTACTTGCACCTCTTTAGCACAAACTTTGGAACTCACAATGAAATTTTGTCTAAATAACAAGTGTTAATCCTTGTAGAACACTAAGGCCATAAAAATGGCCAATCGATGACTTTCAAATTTACTAAAGAAATGAAGCATGAACTTATTAGTTCATAAATTGGATCATTTTGGACAAAGTACCTTGGTGATAAGTTTTCTCCTTTTCATCGTTAAATCCTAAACCTTAACCTTGTAACATTATTGCAAACACTAAGTGCCCATTTAGCAAGCCATTTAGATGACTTCACCTAAGATTGTGGTGTGGAAAAAAACATCTTTTCATCCAATATTTTTTTTGGAAGTTGCTTTAGTATAATTTTTAGAGAATACTATTCCAAATTTCTAGCATTATGGTACTATTGACTTCTTAAAAGAAGAAGACTCTTAATCTACGGATCACCCTTGTTAGCAATGTATTTGGGCCATTTTTTGCTATTTATTCATGACAAGAATTTTAGCCATAAAAATGTTATTTTTTAAATTTAAATTTTACTAATGAAATGAATTTATCAAGTTTAATTGCAATTGCAATTAAAAAATTTCAAAATTTTATGAATTTCAATATTTTATACCAATATGAACTTTGAACCTATATCCATAGATGGTTGATAGTCTAATTTTAGAGTGCTATAGAAACTTTAATTTATACAATGATATTATACACTATGATATACATTTGGGGTGAATGTTTCAAATTTCTTAGGTATGTTTTGTATTTGATATGAATTTTCATCAATTTTTTTCTTAAAAAATTCTAAGTAATTTCAAATTTTTCCAAAAAACTTTGAAAACTTTATGACTTTCTATAGACATAAGAATTCATCTCTAATAAATAAATGTAAAATTTTTCATTCATATCTAATTGCAAAATTATAGCAAACAAAATAATGGATAATAAAGCTTGAAATCAATGGTCACGGCCCATCCAAGAGTTAACTCTTGAAGGAAGATAAGGACCAAAAGTGTCCAATGGATGACTTCATTGTTCATTGTAGAAACAAAGAAGACACCTATTGATCTAATAATTAGAGCATTTTGGTGACTACCTTGGTCATAGGAGCCATGTCCTTCCAAGATTAATAACTTTGGAATGAGTTACAAATTGTGCCAAAAAAATGATTTGGATTCCATTTCCAAGTATATTTAGACTTTGTGATGAGGTCACAATTTACTATAATCAAAATCTTGGCTACTTTTCCAAGGGTATTAAAACACTAGGAAGAATTCAAGTTTGTGTACAAGAATAAAATATATTCCTTTTACTAGAATATTAAGACACTGCAATGAGCTCAAGATTTATTTGAGGGGGGCATATGTAAGGTAACTCAATCGATGACAGGACAAAATAGGAGCCAACCTATCAAAGGCATAATTCTTCTAGTGGTGCATATTTTAAAACTAGAATGTACACCTTTATTTAGTATAATTTTGCCTATGATGGGTTGGCACCCTTTAACCTGTCATAGACTAAGTTACCTTAAATGGGCTACCATAACCAAGTCCCAATGAGATATAACTATATAATGAACTTCAAACTACAAAAGAATTTTCATGTCAAGAAATTTTTCAAAATTTTTGAAGTAGAAAATAGACTCAATAGTTCAAAATCAAAATCAAAATCAAGTTTTAAGGTTGCTCAAATACACAGATAATATATCATTTTTTTATAATAAAATATTTTCAATAAAATGAGAACATAGTGAATTTGACTTGAACTTAAAGAAATGGATATACAAACATAGCTTGATTGCAAAATTGGATGAAAAGCATATAAAAAAGAGTTATTCGACCATTCACAAGTGTCTTTCTGACTCTTGTTATCTTCTATGATTAATCCTTAAATGCTCTGACGTCCATATTCTAGACAATGACAAAGGGCTTGCTAGCATTGTTTCATCCAACCAATTTCTCATTCATCTAATGTAATACTTGAATGTTAAAAAGACAACCTTCCTTAACCCTTAAATGTTGACATGGACACGGAACATCTGATGGATGACAAAGAATCATTATAGTAGGATAGAAGTACAACTAGTCATCTTCGGAATTTTGTTGTAAAAAAGGGAGGTCTTCTATAGTAGTTTGACTTCCAAAGTTCCAATGAGTGCTTTTGCTATTTCTTAAGCCGATGATTCTCACGGTAATGAAAAGGGATGGTTTCCAAGGTCACCCCCTCGTCCTTTAAGGGTTAATGACCAATTTCATGAAATTCTAGTAAATGATATTTCTGTACAAAGATAAAAGCTAAAATGTGCCAAAATTTGAAAAAGGATTGAGAACAACGTTACGAAGCATGTGACATTCAACGTTACGACAACGTTACGAAGCATGTGACAGACAACGCATCCACAAGAACAGTACCAGAAACAATAGAAGAGAGATAAGTCACAAATGATTGAATGTACAGAAGCAGGATCACAGAATGTACAAGTCTAACCCAGATCTCATGTGTCTGCCATGCCGGACGGCCTTCCTCGTTCTACCATGGCAGCAAACAGAATGATGGACAGTAACGCTTGAAATCAGTGGTCAGCGGCCCGTGAGCCCGTCCTTCTCAGAAACCCTAAACCAACTTGCGGCACTCCAAAACGGCGATGTGGTCCACTTTGCAGACGACGACCACCTGAGCAAATCCGGCACCCATCGCCAGCTTCCGCAGGTCGCCTTCTGTTCGTTCACGAGCGTCCGAGCCGAAGGAGCCGAGCATGACGGCGTCCAGCCTGAAGGACGCCCCATCGCCGCCTTGGAAAGCACTGCTCTCCGGGATTATGCTGTCCAGCAGAATCAGTTTCCCGTGGCTCGGCAAGGCCTGGTAACAGTTGTGCAAGATCCGGCGGCACTTCTCATCGTCCCAGTCGTGCAGGATGCTCTGGAGGGAGATGGAAGAAACAAATCAAAATTAACCAACGTCAACATCGAAACAATTGAACATTAGAATACAGTAGTTCCAAGATCTCAGAATCCCCTGGCCTTATTATGAATTGGAGAATACATATCTGTAGATCTATTTCGTGAAATTGGCACAATTCCATCCATTGAAATGGCGAGGGGATTCTTCCTTTTCTAGGAAGGAAATGGAAATTTCTATGTCACATTTTTGACGCCAGAATCACCCCAGTTTGTCGATCGAAATTGTGGTTCAAAGTAATTTGAAATGGCGGACGTAATACCGCCAATACAGCAGACTTGACTTTCCAATTCTATTGGCATTTGTTTCAGAGAGCAAAAATGATGACATTCAAGTGCCCACTCAGCTCAATGCTAAGACTGGTAAGGATCTGAGATTCGAATAGAAGAATGTCAATCTCTTTGGAATTTCGCCATGCATGACGACTTCCCGAGTCCCAAGGAATTACAGTTTGGTGTGAGTACGTCTGAAGGACGAGAACGGTAATCGATTTCTTGAGAGATAGGGATCAGGGTTTAGGATGGTTTCGATCGACTGACCTTCATGAGGATGGCGTCGCCGGCAGCGGGAACTGATTCGAAAAAATCTCCACTTATGAACTCCACTCCTGGCAGGATTGAACAGGCTCCAAGTTGACTACAACGGAACTTACTGAACTATTAAACTGTTAAGCTTAGATCGATGGGCAGAGGAAGTTTGCAAGCACTCGGAGATGACTGGGGAAAATCGAGAACTCAGAATTGATGGGGTCAAATTTTGAAACAAACAGGATTTTGAAACAAACAAACAAATTTTGAAACAAACAAACAAACAGGATTCCTGACTGAAATCGATCACAAACTCTTGAAGGGTTCAATCCGATCTTAGTTAGCTATTATTTACTTCAAGATCGATATTCTGACATGATTTGGATGCAAATACTTCGAGACAAGATTTAATCTAGGACTCGGTCATCGGAATCGCATGGGGCCAGATTTGGAAACAAACGAACAGAATTCTTGACTTAAATTATCACAAACTCTTGACAGCCCAAACTCTAAGGGCTTCAACTCCTTCAAGTCGATCTTACCTAGAATAGTATTAATTATCACAAGTTTCATGTTCTCACTTTGGATGCAAATAATATAAAATCTCTGCTCACCATACAGCAAAGGAGAGGTTCCATTCACCATTCAACTGATCGAACTATGAACCTCTCCCTACAACAATCTAGAAACTTGCACTATCTAAAAATTTGCACATTTCTTTAATGTTAAGCTAAAAATCAATTGAAAAAAAATAAATGTCAAAAGATTTAAATATTTTTACATAGAACACACATCAAAGTTCACATGTATGGTCAAACAAAGCCTCAAACAGAGCCTCAATCTCATGGATTGCACGGTGAATAGAGCCTCTACCTAACTTTGAGACAAGTTTATGAAATTAGGACTCATCTAAATTGCATGGGACCAAATTTGGAATCATTCAAACAATAGATTTGCACACCTGAGGTACTATACAAAAATAATCAATATTGCCTACATTTGGATCAAAAAGCATCATTTCTTTTCTAGGTTTTAATAATTACCCATGATGCACACAATTAAAACATGAAAGTCTATGAGACCCTATGTTGATTTTTTGGTATACCTACAGACAATCAACTTTGAAAATTCATAACTTATTCATGCATACGGTGTCCAAATAATGCATGCTAAAGTGTATAGGGATCCTCTTTCAGTTACCAATAAGGTCTTATAAGACTTATTTATATTCAATAATAAAAAACAGACTATATATTCCCATTTGTAATTATAGGAGCACAAACCTCACAACCACAAACCAAGCCACAAACCCCAAGACAAACACTGAAAAGCCCGAGCTGTGAAATCATACATGCATGGATACCTGGAATTTCCGGACAGGTTTCAATAACATGAGCCTGATCGAAGTTGACACCCTTGATGTGCGGATGCCGCCTCGTGATCTGCTCCAGAGACGCGCCCAGTCCGCCTCCCACATCCACCAACACCTTCACGTCGTCGAATCCTCGGTACACCTAACCCTCAATTTCGTTAAATTGGCGCAATTCTGGCGTCCAGAAATGACACATACATCTTTACAAATGTCGACCAAATTTCAGGCCACAAAACCTAGGAAAGATGTGCATTCATGTTTCAGGACGCTCGTCCTTCAACGTGCCACAGTATTGGAATGTTGACGTTACCTCCAGAATGGCACCCAAGTACAGACGCGAATAGCCGGCCATGCTCTGGTGAAGCAACTCCCCCCATTCTCGATTGCGCTGACTGTAATCCCACATGCTTAATCCCCCGTGGGCTCGTGCGAACGACGTCACCGTGTCGTCTTGGATTGCAGCATCCAGGTGGTCCCACACGCTCAACATTGCGGGAGACTGGTCTAGCTGCAACAAGGTCCCCAGGCTGCCCGCCGCCGTATCCTCGACGAGGAATCGCCCGATGGGTGCCAGACCGTACCGACGCTCGGCCTGGCCATCTCCTCCTGCCATATAAATGAGCGAGACACACCAATCCATTCAAATAGTGGCCAAGGCAAGCATGCAGTTTACCAATCGAAACGGAGATACGCAAGCAGTTTTCGATCTCTAAACAGCTAGGTCCACAATTCTACTTGATATATAGGATGCCCCAAACTTCTGAATAGGTTTCAATAACATTTGCGAAAACTAGCGAAGACGGCCAACTTAACCAAATATCCATTGTACACACCCTGGACAGAAATTTCGCGTTGGGTACAATTCCATGCCCAAAGACGTTGTCAATATTACTCGAAACTGGCAGTTGAATGACTACATATACAAGTGATGTACACTTGACAGAACTTTCGCGGTGGGTGCAAGTGCTGCAGCAGCTAGATGACTTCACCTAAAATCTAAGCCTAGAAATTGCGAAGTTAGTTGTTGAATATATTTATATGTGCAGCGAGCTAGCTCCTACTCGAAACAACATAAACGTACCCTTGACCGCGGTTTCGCTTAGGATTCGCGAGACGCTCATCAAGCGGAGGAGTCGTTCCAGGTAAGTCACGTTAATGGCCTTCCCTGGGATCGCTCTCGCCGCGATTTCGGCCGCGGTCAGCTGTGCGCCATCGCCGGCTCCAGCCAGCGCCTCGAAGACATGGAGGCGAGCGAGAGCGGCTGCGGCGCCGGGCACTACCGACTTGGTCACCAATTCAAACGCGGCCTGTCTCGCGCTGTCGGTTTCGTGGACGCCATGGGGTGAAGGTTTATCTTCACCTGCCATTCAATTCTTCGCACGTACAGACGGATTGATCGAGTGCTAATGAATTAAGACAGCTAGCGATATCCCTGTCGCACTTGCATCGATCTGCGACGACGAGGACTGAGACTCAGCAAGCGTGCGGCGTGAACACTTGCAAAAGAATAGAATCGCGAGCTAAGGTTTCGTAGTTTTCGGACGCTCCTATAATTTTTGTAGCAATTTTCAAAGTTGAGAAACATAGGATAGTTTGGAGGAGCTAGAGGACTCGAAATGTCTCAATTCTGCTTGGTTGCTTCAAAACTCCTCACCTGTCATTAGTTGCTTTTGAGAAGTTGTGGATTTTTTCTATTACTAAAGTATTATTTTAAGGGCATTCATTAAAGAAAATTCGGCGCTGCCTTATCTTTGGGATTACCTTTTCAGTCCGTAAGACTTGGTACGGTACTACGGTGAACCAATTGAAGTACTACCAATTGAAATATCTTTCTGTGGGCCTTGACCTATCCAGAATTGCGACTTAGCACGGCTGCACGGGTGGTGAAATACAAAACGGTAGGTCGGATCATGCACTCCACGCTCGAATTGAAATAAATGCAAAACAGTGAAACACCTGCCGTACTCAAAGGAGGTTGTACAGCCATGTCGACAGGGTGAATTTCCAGTCTTTCAGTGGGGAAAGTAACACAAAAAGTGGTTACACACAAACACACGTCTTCGGTGGTTTGCAAGTCTCGTACAATTATGAACAGGGAAAGCAAATGAAGGAAATTGGACGGCCTGATCTAAAGCTACAGGACACGCAATGATGGACACTACCACACTCACTCCGAAACCCAACGTATGGTCGGGCCGCCCCGAGATGAAGTGCCGCGTGGACAATTCCGTGCACGCCCAGGAACGCGGGAAGCAAAGACCGTCGCGGGAACAGTAAGTTGTCGACGACCAGCAGTTGAGTACCACGCTCGAAGGTCGACGCCTTGTCCGATTGTTGTGAAAGCCCAGGCAGTTGAGATAGTTCCGCTGAGCGATTCAGGGCAACGACACCAGACGACACAAAAACAAGCGCTTCGGAAATCTGACATTTTACTGTCCGGATCACAGGAAGTTTTTGTGGCGTTAGCCCCTGGGGCTAAAGTTTGAGGGGTCTAAACTCCCCCACTTTAGACCCCGAGGCTTAACCTCGGGTAAACTTTAGCCCGGGCAAGGTGGACATTTTTGGGGTCTAAAGTAGTGTGAACAAAGAACGTCCGAGATTTTTCAAACATTGTGTAGAAGGGGTCTAAAGTGGGGGCTATTCTTCAAAGAATCAGCCCCGATTAACATCAGGAAATCTTCCTGTGGATGAAATTACAAGATATTGGCGCCTTTACAAAAAGGGTTGCATTCACTAACCATTGACTACGTGAAAACGACAAACACCTCTAAAAAGTTGTGGCTTGCGCACTCCCTACACTAAAGCTACTGAAAACAAACTAGGAAGCTACTGCTACCTCTGGTATGAATATACTCATCAAAAAACACCTCACAGCAACATCACCACTCAAACCACGCCAAGTAAGATACTAGTTCACCACTGAAGTGATCCTCCAGGTGCAATAGTGGTGACACTTCTTCGTTGTGACCACGAGATACCAATCCAACTTCCTCATTCACCAAACAACTTCAACCCTGCAAAACAGCATCCAACACTTGAAATTCGCCATTTTGACACGTCATAACTATATCTTGGCAGCCAACTTAGGGTCCGTGTGCACTAGGTGATAGCAACTGCGCTGAAATAAGAAGGCCCCAACACATTCTAGGCAAAAGTTGTTTTGCTTGTAGCCACACAATCAACACTTCCTCCTCTAGGCTCCAACCGATCAACACTCATGGAGGTCGCGTTGAGACATGTTGAAACTCCCCCGTCCAACCTAATTCGAAGGATTGCCCAGTCAACTAGGAGCCTAGGATGAAAGTTAGATCTTGACATGAGATGCTTTTAGCAACCTTTGTCCATTAGAAGAAAAACGTGTCCGTCACAACCGATTGCAATGCAACTATGTGTTCTATACAACTGTCCTGCAATTGCAATCCTCTATATTTGCACCAGATTTGACGTAAACAAAGTTAAACATTGTTGTAGTCACAAAATGAAGTTTAGGATTATAGGAATGTATAAGAAGAATTAACGTGAAGTATTCTACATCCAATATTCTTTACAATTGTTGATGTGGACAACTTTCTGTTTTGTAGAGTCTAGTGAATCAAACTACAGTTGTATATAATCAAAATTCAACTGCAATTCAACTAGAATTCAACTCGAAAGCAACTAGACTACAACTAAAGTTCAACTAGTAAACAATTACAATTGTCCCATATCAATTGTCAAAAGTACCATTAGATTGGACATATAAGAATTGTAAATTATACTCCCTCCGTCCCAAAATGTTCTTCCTGTTGGCCTTCATTTTTTGTCCCAAAATGATCTTCATGTTGTACTTTGTGAGCTATAAATTGGTCAAATTTAACTTTTGGTTGTTCTCTAGGACTAACAAAACAATTCCAAGCAATAGTTCCCCCTTCATCTATGCAATCACTAATCAAAAGACAAATAAAATGGTTGAAGGGGTCAATCAACACTTTTTGTTTTTATTTTTTGCATCTCTTTGAATATTATTTAATTGAAAGAGATGAAGGTTTTGGGAGGCAAAATATAGGTCCACATATGGTCTTTGACTTATACTAACTACTCACAAAATGACGACTTCACACTCCATAATTAAATAACCACTGGTGCTCCTTGAAAATATCCAAAAAATTTCACTTTTCAATAATCCAAAACTACACTTGAAAAAGGGCTTCAAAACTCAAAGTTTCTAGGACAATAGGAGTGCACCAAATTCCATATGTAGTGCAAAACAAGCTTTAAAAATATTATTTTTAGTCTTAATCCGAAACATTTTGTCTAACATGAAGATCATTTTGGGACGGAGGGAGTAGTATTTTTATGTAATGAATTCTAATTATGGGATTTCAATATTTCAATATTTTGTAGATTTTTGCAATCCATAGAAATCACCAAATATTTAAAGTCTAAAAAATTGTAGAACTTGTGAAATTGTAAAGTTTTGTAAATTGGTGAAATTTATTTAATATCAATATTTAGATTTGATAATCTAAAAAAAAAACTAAATTTGAAATTCTGATATCTACAAATCATTGAGATTAAAACTTCACAATTTATAAATCTACAAATTATAGACAAGTTGTAAATGAGTTGCAAACAAGTTGCAAATAAGTTGCACACATCAAAAAACATATTAGAAGAGTTCATCGGTGAACTCTTCTAACATGGACTATCAAATGAGATCAAACTTACAACTATTTTGCAACTAGTGCAACTTGTCCACTACAACTGTGGTCTCTAAATTATCACCCAGTTGCAAACGCCTCCTGCAACTACAAAACCAATAACAAACTATAGTTGCTAAACCCCTCATTTTCTTCTAGTGGTCACGCTGCCCCATAAATGCACTTTATAAAAGACATACGCATTTTCGAAAGAAGTATCAAGAATAAAGAATAGTAGCTGATGCCACCATTTGTGGGACATAATTTGGGCGTTATAATTGATACAACACTAGTCTACAACATCGACACCTCTCATCATCTCTTGGTATTTCATTTGCATGGAGGACATCGGACACGCTTGGCACCTACCACTCATCCAAATCACCGTAGTGCACCCAACAACTCTAGGGTTAGAGGAAGTACTAAGAAAATGAATTGGACAATTATCAAATTAGATACATGCAATCATACATCGTGTGCTGTGCATAGCCATCACTATCGTACCCTCTCTACGTCATCCTTTGCATACTGCTTCAGATAACTAGGCATCCCTATACAGTTTGCTTTCATTGTTCCAGTAAACCAAGTTTGAAAAGACAAGAGAACATCAGCTAAAATCAATGAGCTAAAGAAATGGTCCATCACTACGACATGCCTTAGTCCTGTAACGTCAGATACCAATTGAAGCACGACTTTGGCTCCAAGATCCCGCTCGGACTTCTGGTTCTTATGTCCCTCATATACTATGAGATTGTAAATATAGCAAGACTTGCTACTAGTACAACACCATATCTTGATGTCGTATTTCACTGGCTTATCTTTCATATATTGTTTTATATCACACCTTCTCCTTTATAAACTACCATGATTTCATCGCAAGCCAAGTGTTTGCCACAACTGTAGGCCGCTTTTGAACGGGCTACCAAGTTTTCTATCAACTACTTGCACTTCGTTATCTTCTCATATGCTTTAATTGTTTTATCCTGAACTAGCAATGAATTGTCTGCCACTTCATGACTCACTTTACTACTCGACATGTATAGAAGTACCTTTTTGACCAATAGGACCTAATCGTTGGTTGTTGTTTTAGCCCCATGAAAATGCTAATTCCTAGCCAAGCTTTCAATTCCAGGATAGTAAGAGGCTGTCATTTGCCGTGCCCATTGAGGACCTCAAGGTGTTCGACATTTTCCTATGAGGCATAGGAATTGGTCTCTCGACAGATGGTGGCCAAATCACATTCTTACCAAAATACTTTGAAGAATTTGTGAATGGGTACTTACATCTATTATGTCTACAAGTAGATCCTAGATGAGGCCTTGTGAACGTCTCTCTATCTCCTACAAGCGTAGTGTCTACCAAGTTCTAGTGAGCATTGGAGTAACGTGCTTCAAAAGAATACTCATCTAAAAAGACATAAAAAACGGACCCACCTCTTTCATGACTTCAAGCTCCTTGAGTTTCCAGTTTGAATTCCATGCATCTAAGTCGCATGCAAAATCCATGTATTGTGATGACTAATTGGGATCCTCGCTATCTCTTCCTTCAAAAGAGTCGTCACTGCCACTTAAAAGCATCGACAGCAGATACTCTGGATACGTAATTCCAACTATAGCTGATAATGATGGCATCTATAGGTTGTCCTCCAGTGTCAAAAGAGGCAACTTTAAGTCCCTGGTGACCAAAAACTGGATGAGCCTGTTGCCAATGACCGCCGTGGATTGGAATTAGGCAAGCAGACTTGGTTCAAAGGCTTCGAAGCTATTTGGAGAAGATCACCGCAACTCCCAAATTCTTCTACCGCGTTGCTTTGATGGCCCCGCACGGTCAGCGTCTTCTATTGGGTCGTACTTTTTTGGCAAGGTGCGCTCGCCAATGACGCCACATAAGTCCACCAGTAGCATCTCTTCCCCTGTCATTGCATAAATGAAGATGTGGACAATTTCTGCCTACATGGCCTAGTCCCCATTCAAAGTCGAGTTGAGGCCTAAAATTGCAGGTGCCACCATCACAAATTCCTTAGCCACTTGCTCCCATTTTCTCAAACTGTCCAGCCTTGGTACGAAGTGCTGGTTATGTAGATAGACTTTGCTTTTGCACAAATTGAACCACCTTCCAAAGTCGTTGAGAGTGAATGTTCCTTTCCTGCCCATGCTACATGTTGAGGTCTGAAGTTCTTCTTTGCAGTCTTTTGTAATGAGTGACACTCTTGACAATTGTGAGGCCAATGGTGTCTTCTGATGCTTAGTGTCGCCAGTTGAAGCCCAGATCCTTCAATACCAAGTAGACCATGCGACTTGTGAAAAAGTGCAGATGCATCTTCTATAAGGCTTCGCACCATTTGTCGCCTCTTTGTGGTGGGCCTCAAACTTGGTGGCAAAGCACGATTGTCAAATCCAATGTTTGGTGCGACCCATCCAAGTGGTGTAACCAAAATTTTGGGCCTCCTTTTTTATTTTGATTTCCTCTGCCCTTTACATTTGTATTCTTCTGTCCAAGTACTCTTTGGCCTAATTTGCCCCGGGCCCCTCCATTGCTACACAGGCTCTACTCTTCGGAAGCACTAGAAGATAGGAGAAGATTGGTGTTTTCACCATGGCCCCTTCTGCTCGTCCTAGACCCATCACTATTGTTGAATTTTGTCAAATGCTTGATGGGTGATTCCTCTTGTCCCTGGGCAGTGGCACCTCTTCCTATAGTTCCGGCGGTAGAGTGGTTGAAGTCATCACTAGAAGACTACGTATACCAACATTGTCTCTTACCAATTGGGAATTGCGTCAGGACTTGTTCCTTCGCGGCGTTGTTGGTATTGATCTCTGCAACATCAATTCTTTGCTCCCTTGCTCCGACCTCGGTTGTATTTGCATTACTTGCTCCATGTTTGCATTTGCCATTGTTTTGTGTTGGGTCAGCATCGTAGCTTCTTTTTGGGGGGCAATTTGTTGCGTTATCCGCTTGAAACGGTGTTGAGTCCCAGGGCTGTGCAATGTAAGCCTCACCTTTGTGGCTTCCCTTCCGGTCTGAGGTTCATTTGCGACGACATTGTCGAGCCAAACGCGTCGAATTAGTACATCAATGTGCTCAAAAAATGTAGTTCGTTCCTACCACCCTAGAACACAATTGGCTTGAGCTCAAAAGTGATACCTAAAATTGCGATTGGTAGAGTTTAGGGGCCAAGGTCGGCTCTTGCCAACTACACAGAGGTGACGCAAGTAATTGACGTCCAGACAACTAACAGTTTTCCTCCTCTGCTGCTCAGTGCACCTCCACTCTAAGAGCCACTCATCAATGATAGCACCTTCATCCTGCAATTGCTTTGGTAAGTCATACAGTAGTGCAGCTCTTATAAACTCCATATCCTCTTGAACTTCTTGAGGCAATTGGAATTGTGCTACGCAATTCAAGCTCCTTCGTGGACCCTCTTGTTGTGTTGATTACATTCCACGTCCTCTAGTTTCCTAGTGCCCCAACTATGTGTCCTTGACAATTTAGTGGCCAGGCGGCTATCCCTCATTACAACTGATGGCACAATGCTCTAGCCAACTATGATAGCGGAATGCAGCTACGACCATGAAAGCAAATTGCAGCACTTTTGTGTGACATGACTAAAGTACCAAATTCTAATGATACTTTAGACAATTATAATCCTACGACAGTCACACTTTCCTAACAAGCAATGCCCTACTATTTTGTACACAAGTGCGGTAGGACACGAATCCAAGGCATCTGTCTCTCTTAAAATCTTTTGTCATTCTTCAAAATATTTGCGCCTAAAATCCTCGCTCTAAAGTCACTCCAACATCTATGGCGGCTTCCACCAACGGTCTCTCTCCGGGCGCCCATGCCGTGGAACCTGGACTTGTTCCAGGTGACGTCACTTGAAATGCTAACGTGGATGTGCCCCCCCCCCCCCCCCCCTTGCTCGTCAGTTCAAACTAACAAACATTGTTAGTTTGAACTGACGCAATTTTGAACCAAACATTGAAATTCGTCAACCTTACGTACCGCACTTTGATTTCATTATTTTTACGGTTTGGGAAGATTTTCCATGGAGCGGGTGTTTAACTAGCCAATGTTTATTTTTTGGTGTGATGTATAATTTCTGTAAAATCGATGAATCCTGCGGAAGCTTGTTTTTATGAGTTTGGTTCTTGTACTGAGTCACCATTGATTTGCCTTGGTTTTATGTAGTTGTGTGTGTTGGGTATGTAGTTGGGGTTGTTGGATATGTGTATCTGTGTGACTAAATTGTTTTTTGATGTATGCAGGTGAACGATGTTTTGAAACTTGTGTAATCAATGTTTTAAATTTTGTGTAATTATTGGTGGCTTGTGTGAACTTTTGATGTATTCAGGTGAACGATGTTTTGAAACGATGCTTTGTCGATCGAAATTGTGGTTCAAGTAATTTGAAATGGCGGACGTAATACCGCCAATATAGCAGACTTGACTTTCCAATTCTATTGACATGTGTTCTAGAGAGCAAAAATTATGACATTCAAGTGCCCACTCAGCTCAATGCTAAGACTGGTAAGGATCTGAGATTCGAATAGAAGAATGCCAATCTCTTTGGAATTTCGCCATGCATGACAACTTCCCGAGCCCCAAGGAATTAATGTTTGGTGTGAGTATGTCTGAAGGACGAGAACGGTAATCGATTTCTTGGTAGATAAGGATCATGGTTTAGGATGGTTTCGATCGACTGACCTTCATGAGGATGGCGTCGCCGACAACGGGAACTGATTCGAGAAATCTCCACTCATGAACTCCACTCTTGGCAGGATTCAACAGGCTTCAAGTTGACTACAACGGAACTGAATTATTAAACTGTTAAGCTTAGATCGATGGGCAAAGGAAGTTTGCAAGCACTCGCAGACGACTGGGGAAAATCGAGAACTCAGATTCGCATGGGGTCAAATTTTGAAACAAGCAAACTGAAACATGTTCGTTTATTTCCAAATCTGGCCCCATGCGATTCAGATGACCGAGTCCTAGATTAAATCTTGTCTCGAAGTATTTGCATCCAAGGCATGTCAGAATATCGATCTTGACGTTACCTCCAAAATGGCACTCAAGTACAGACGCGAATAGCCGTCCATGCTCTGGTGAAACAGCTCCCCCCATTCTCGATTGCGCTGACTGTAGTCCCACATGCCTAATCCCCCATGGGCTCGTGCGAACGACGGCACCGTGTCGTCTTGGATTGCAGCATCCAGGTGGTTCCACACGCTCAACATTGTGGGAGACTAGTCTAGCTGCAACAAGGTCCCTAGGCTGCCCGCCATCGCGTCCTCCACGAGGAATCGCCTGATGGGTGCCAGACCGTATTGACGCTCAACCTAGCCATATCCTCCTGCCATACAAATGAGCGAGACACACCAATCCATTCAAATAGCGGCCAAGGCAAGCATGCAGTTTACCGATTGAAATGGAGATACGCAAGCAGTTTTTGATCTCTGAACAGCTAGGTCCACCAATTCAAACGCGGCCAGCCTCGCGCTGTCAGTTTCGTGGACGCCAAGGCGTGAAAGTTTGTTTTCACTGGCCATTCAATTCTTCGCAGGTAACGATGGATCGATCAAGTGGTAATGATTTTAAGCAGCTGGCGATATCCCTGTCGCACTTGTATCGATCTGCGACGACGAGGACTGAGAATCAGCAAGCGTGCGGCGTGAACACATTGCAAAAGAATAGAATCGCGAGCTAGAGGTTTTGTAATTTTTCGACGCCCTGCTAATTTTTGTAGCAATTTTCAAAGTTGAGAACAGAGGATAGCTTGGAGGAGACACTGGACTCACGACACCTTCAAGAAACGCCTTTGATGCACGACCCGTCTCAAATTTCCTTGGTTGCTTTAAAAACTCTTCACCTATCATTAGTTGTTGTTGAAAACATTAGAAAAAAAATGGACCCTCTAATGGACCAACCGTCCATATAATAAATTAGCATTTTCGTTTTATTTTTTTTTTGGAAAAAATTTTAAGTCAAAATCTGACATGGTACCTCACATGCCACATTGAATTTTCATTAACGAATGTTTTTTTAAAACTTTTTTTCAAAAAAAAAAGTTTTAATTTTTTATTTGGACTTTTAGGGGCATTGATCGAAAGTGTGACGGCCCTCTTGAGGCCCTAGGGTTTCTCTAATGGTTGTTGGTTTTCTGAATCATGAAAGTATTATTTCAAGGCCACGTTTTTAGGTGTTGAAAACAAAAATCTTACAATTAGGTGTTTCTACTTTGACATACTCTATATGTGATTTTGGAACAACTCTTATTTGGGAGGTACTCTTGAAGTTTAGAATGTTTTACAATAAAAGCACTTTTGTGATTTTGTTTTTTTTGGTAGCCGTGGAATCCAAGTTGGTTATTGTAGAAATTACTCTTTTGGGTACTATATGAATCATTTGCTAAAAAATTCCAAGACTATTCATTTGAGGTCAAATTTGTATATTATACAAGACCTCCCTTTTTCATACAAAATTCCAAGAATGAACTTCTGCACTTCTGTCTTATATAGAAGAATTCTTTGTCATCCATTAGGACAAGACTGTTCAACAAATAGTATAGATAGTTACTACCTCTTTTAAGGTGATAGTTACAAACCATGTCTAAATTAATTAATTAAATAAAAAAATACATGATTTATAAAAAAACATATATATGTCAATTTTCATTGGTTGTGAAAATTTTATACAAATTACAAAAGGAATTTACTACCTATTTTCCATTGAATGAGATTTTACATTCAATTCTAAATCCTAATCTATTCATCAAATTTTTCTTCAATCTCATATTTCCTTCTCTTTCTTTATCTCCTTTCAATTCTTAAAATTGTCCACAAATGAAAAGAAAAGCATCCAAAATTTCAAATACGCTCTAATTCAAAATTCTTTACTCAAAATTCACAAGCATTCCATTCCATTGCAATCCAAACCATCAACACTTTCACAAATCAAGATACAAATTGCCGAATTCTAACTCTCTCGATTCACCTCCACATATTGTACGCATTGGTGCAAATTGACTAATCAAACATTGCATTCTAGAATCCTCCTTGACATGCATCAAGCCGGTTGACTACCTTTGAAAATAATATCAAAATGATTGAATTTCAAGTGGAATACAAAATAGCAAGATTCCTTGAGGTGTTCCATTTCATCTTAGGCCTAATTTCTATATTTTGTTTTGTTTCCTTCCATAAAGAACTTGGTTGTGCTACACAATAAGAAAAAATAATAGATCATAGGACTCAACATGTTGCATTAAAAATGGCATCCGGAAAAAAAAACTTCAAATATTGCTTGCAAAGAGAAATAACCTAGTCTCCAAGAATGCTTACTTGGGAAAGATCACTCAAGAATGTCAAAAGATTGGGAAAGAAGCTTCCTCTCAAGATTGTTATTTTGTCTACCACCGACATTTCACATTCACTTAGAGTATTCTCATGTCCAAGACACAAACCGCCACCTTCTCTCTTCCGTTTGGCCTCCTTCAATACTCACATCTCATTTTCACTAGAAGAAACATGTGTTTATTTTGACGTCCAAAATTTTGACGTCCACTTTTTTGAACATCAAAAAAAACATTAGGATGCTAGTTTTGATGTCAAAACTAGCATCCTAATGTTATGTTTGATGTCCAAAAAATTTGACGTCTAGTTTTTAAACGTCAAAAAAAACACGGGTTTCTTCTAGTGCTAAAATCTTCATTTGTATTTATTCATTAACAAATCAAAACATATGATTTTTTAGTTAACTTGTTAGAGTACACCTTCCTAAACTTTTAAAATTAGGAACCTTACCAATTACAAGATCATGTTGTTTGAATTTCTAAAAGAAGTATATTCAACTCTTCCCAAATTGTTAGATTTCATCTTTCAAAATTTTTACACAAAAATGTATAGATCCTACAACTTTTTACTCTTTATAATATGTTAAAGAAATAAGTTAGAAATACATATAAAAAATTTTAAACAAAAATGATTTCATATTCATGCTTGAAAAAAATAATAAGTAGATAGCACTAGAGTATGATTTAAAATACTAAATTGTTAAGAATTGAAAAATGCCATTCCCTTGGCCATTCCCAATGGTTGTAATGTTGTAATAAACAATCTACATCCAATGTTTTGTTTTTTTTCAAAATGATTGAAAATTAAATTAAATAAAGGACTTCAAAGTTTATTTTAGAGTAGAGATTCCATAACTACACGCAAACTAAAACTCCTCATAAATTTTAATCAAAATGGAATGATTTAAAGATTTCCACATGAATATAAATCTAGAAAACCAATTTCGAATTTTTATTTCTTAAGAAATTTTTTTTTTTTTGAATTACCCAAATTGTCCGCCGAGCAATTAAAACTACATATATCATGCAATAACATTTTAATCATGTAGTCAAGAGTTGTGAAAATTGTTGCACCTTACAAGTTACTCCTTGGACATATGTTGTGTAAAAATTTCAAAGGAAAAAAATAAAAAAATAGTTTGTAGTGAGCTGCCCCAAATTGCTATGTTGCCAAAAAGACGGTGTTTGAACCTTTGGGAATTAAGTAAGACAATGTAGTTAAATTTACAAATCATTTGGTTGTTTTAGGAAAAGTTCTTATATGAAATATAAATCCTAAATAGCAAGGTTGGACTGCAAGTACAAGCCGGATTATTTTTAACTCATGTGTCCGTATCTTTGTCATTATTGGTCACAAAACAAATGCTCTTTACCAAGTTGCAACAATACCTCCAACTGCAATAGTGTTATTGAACCTTTGCTCAAAAAGAAATAATGTCCATGAGTGACTATGCATCCAATTGCGTGTCCTTAATTCCTAATGGCTTTTTCTTTTGAAGATTTGTAACAATCGCTTATGAACTGTAACTTGAAATAATATTTTAGATTTGATGTATAATTACAAATTGTAGGCTTTTAATTTTATAATGTTCAACCTCCTAAGTCCCATTGAATGTCCCTTCATGGGATAAAATGGATTTTTTGATAGGTTCCTATGAGCTCAATTTTTAGTGAAGCTTTTTGAAACATTCTCATAAGATAGAAAAGATCATAGCTTTCTGCAAATACAATCTTTATTTCAATTGGTACCCGTGAGTATAAATTTTTGAAAATTTGATTATTATAGTTTGATTTTTTGTCTAAATGGGAAGTTTTAATTCATTCCATTTGGATTTGTATGCAAGCATAGCATCCTTTTGAAAAAATAATATGTATGATTTGTTATTGAGCTCAATTTTCACAATTTTTTAAAACAAAAAGTTCAACAAGGTTAACTTTAATTGTTAGAATAGCCTCACCATTGGAGTCAGTGTGTTTTAAAACAATCTTAGAGCTATTAATGATTTAGTTTTTTCTTCTATCACATGTATAGTTTTACTTAACAATTTTTTAATGAATGAAAATCAAGTTATTTTCTTAACTTCAATTTTTATTATTTTCTCAACTCAATTCTCCATGATAAAACTTTATAAATTCAAATATATAGTATAAAAACTTTAAGTTAAGAAGATTCAAAGTCTCATAATTTACTTTGCCATGGTACAATTTTTTTCTCCCCTCTTTGAACGCAATTATCTTGCAATCTATGCTATCAAATTATTTGAATTTTTTTTCCACTCATTTTCATGCTAGTCTATTGTAGGATTCTATGGTTAGATATGCAGAAAATTATCATTAAATTTTTTTTGGCTCTCTACACTAGAAATGGCAATTTTGAGTAGTTTTAGACAAGAAAAAGAAGGCTTCGCAACTTTAGGGGGGTAAACTTGCCTTGTTGTTACCACTATTTTATTATGGAGTATATGATTTTGAAAATAAGGTTCATAATTCATTTACATTGATTACAAACAAGTTGTTGACATTTTTTTGAGTGGAATTTGTTTGAAATTAATGTAACACTCTTAATAAGGTGGAAGCATCCCAACCGTGAAAATAAAGAATTCAACATACTTGGAGGCACCATTTCAAAAAATTAATATTTTTGTAGTGTTAGCGAGAGAAAATCATGAATTTAAAAAAAAATAGATTTTTTGGACTTAGCATGTAATTTCTATGAATTTTCAAAGTTGCAGTCCCCTAGACCATTGGAACCGTCCTGTAGGTGGACCTAAATCAGAATTTTGACAAATTCAGCACTTATTCAATCATAGTGAAGAGAGGAAAAAACTTTATGACACATGTCAAAGACCATTCAATGGAAGTCTAGGGACGGTTTAATGCCCATCTAGGAACAAATATGAGGTACATGCATGCTACTAGGTGTTCCTACCTTATGGTAATTTTAATTATTTTTTGTTGCTTAAAACTATGAATTCATTACTAAAGGTCTATTCCCACCTGGCCTTAAAGGGGCGATGTTAAGGTATTAAAGGAGCTGTAAATTGTAGTGCATTCCAATGTCCGGGGAGTACCGGCATTTAGTTACAACCTAGCCAAAAAATTTAGAAGATTTTCGAATGACTTAGAAAAGATTGGGATGAGGTACCGGCCCCCTAAATGCAAAATTCGGAAATTGACCAGCTAGGATAGAAAACTTGCGGCAATTTGACTGGCTACCACAAAAAAAATTAGGATTTCTACCGTTTCATTATATTTTTTTTAGGCGGGCAGCCGAGGGAAGTAGGGGTAGGTCGGAATTTTTTGGAAGGGGGGGTCTGAAGTTTGAACTTTGGACTTGGGAGTAGTGGAGTTTGGGTCTCTGGGACTTGGAAGCGTCACTTGTGGATGAATGTCTGACTGTTGAGTGTCTGAGTGTTTGTCTGTCTGAGTCTTAGAGCCGTTGGAACTTGGGAGTGATTTTAGCATCTACTTTGTCTAGGGGATCCCACCACACATCAGTCATCCCACCACACATCTGAAACTTGAATTCAATTTTCCACTTTCATTTGTGAAATTAGGGTTCAAACGTTCAATGCATCGCAGCCATCGGTCACTGCCTCAGTCGCAGTAAGTCTGAAATTAAGTTTCGATGCTTTAGAGGGACCCGAGGAGGACTATGATGATATACTCCATGATGCCATACTCTTGTGGAAGAATGAAACAAAATACAAATATATTTATGCTAACCCGTCTACCTATTTGTCTGATCTAAGTCCTAGCCCAAGCAATGCATCTTCCTCATTTGGAGATGTACATCAACAGGAGACACAATTGTCTTAGCTTATTATGACTTATGTAGCATTGTTGTATTTCTTTTCCCATGTGGTTTTGATTCTTGTGAATGTTGTTTTCATTTTTGTGAATGGTGTTTTGTAGGCGTGTTGTACTAATTGTGGGCATGTCATATTAACAAGCCTTTCCAAAATGCATAGATCCTTGCTTGGATCCGTGCATTTTAGAAAGGCTACATCCTTGGCCCTAAACCGATAGGGGCAATGCCAAGTTCAAATCCTTCCAAGGATTTTGCAATATGTAAATAAACCCCTCTCAAAGCAAAACAAAATAACTTAAGGAAAATAACAAAAAAAATATAGAACCGACTAGATTTACAAACTTAAGGAAATTTTCCAAATGAAAATAGAGTATGGCGGCAATGCCACCGGAAGGAAAATTAAGTTGTAGGAAATGAACCAGGATTTTTTTCGGACTTTCAGCACACTTCCAGACAAATTTGAAGAAATCCGAGGCAAATGAAGATTTTTAGGAAATCTACCGATTTTCCCACAGAACTTCCCGGACTGTGGTGCATTCCCACCTGGGTGCTTAGCTATCCACCGAACCTGCATGGCAGCCAAGGTTGCATGGACTTGACAACGCTCCTACGGCCATTAACCGTTTTTTTTTATGTTGGCCCACCACTGCAAAGTAATGCGTAATAAGTGCTTGGCTATCTTCTGAAAATGAGTATTTCACCATTTTCCAACCGCTCTTATGTAATGGAGCTCTGGAGAGCCTATTATATAAGAGCAACGGCTGCTGAAGGCAAAAATTAGTGGGATTTGATGTGAGAAACCCAAGAATATTGAAGTTCATCAACAAGCCTCTCAAAATAATTTGTAATTCACTACTGATAGGAGCTCAAGAAGATGTGTAGGCAATTTCTTTATACAAGTAGGGTGATAGGAGGTAGAACAACCCATGTGGGATATGTAAATTAGGATTAATAGAAGCTCAACCGCTCACACCTAGTTTACTTTAAAGCAGGAATTGTATTAAGATGAGAACTTCAGACCTCATTTTTCATAGTAGAATAATTGTTTTTAAGAAACTTTGAACTAAGAAAAGTTGGTAAATCAAGCTAACTTTCATCTCCAAAAATCCGTTTGACATTTTGAGCCTCCAATCAAAAGTTATGAACAAAATTCGGAGAGGGGTTGGGAGGGACATATTTTTTGACATTTTCAAACATCCTCTCTGAATTTTGCCCCTAACTTTTATTGGAGGCTCTAAATCTCAAAAGGATTTTTGGAGATGAAATATAGATTGATTTATTGACTTTTCTTAGTTAAGAGTTTCTTGAAAAAAGTTATTCTACTATGCATAAATGAGGTCTTAAGTTCTACATTAAACACAATTCCTGCATTTTGACAATGAGTAGTCAAGCTCTCGTATCAAATTGTCCCATACCTTTTGAGGATTCATGAGGGACAATGGATTTCATTATAAAAATGATCTCTCCACCCATTACTCAGTGGACATGGATCGGTACTGAATTGTGTAAAAATCTTTTCCAATATGTGGATTTTTTTAAAAATCAATTTTCCATCGAATTGGCAAGGCTACTTGGTAATTTTCAAAATTTCAGAGTTTGAAATTTTGATTAATTTTTGTGAAGTGTGACTTCCAGCTATGGTAATTGGATGTGCAAGGGGATTGAGGTCTCTCAGAACGGCTGAAGAGAGTAACTTACGAGCCCTGTGAAAACTGCACCTAATTAAAAAAAACAATTAAAACTGTGCCAAACCTGAACTCCCATTAAAAAATATTATTTCCTTCTTATGCGCAGGTTTTCTCTTTTAACACCTGCAGTTTGCAAACGCCAGGTGGGAACAGACCTGAAGGCAACTGAATGAAATTTTCACGTACTTCGAGAAATTTCAATGCCATCTCCTGTGAAAGCTCTGAGACACATTTATTATATATAGAAGTTATATGGAAATTGATTCTTTAGCATTAAACCCATTTTATTTTATTTTTGAGACAAATGAAACGGAATTCCATTGCCAGAGAACACAAAATACAAACACCAGTCACAAGTGACCTGGCGGACCAGAACAAGACAAGAGACTGGACAAGAAAAAGCAACGGCCAGGCCAGTGAGAGGCCTGCGAGGGGGGAGGTCCGAAGGCCACGACAAGATACATTAAACCCATTTAGGTTTTTAGTTTTTGTTGCTGCAAGAGTTATGACAGGTGGACGACATGGATTTTAATGAACTCAATGAAGACTGCATTCCTTAGACCTGACTTGCACAGCCAATAAGTTTGAAGATATAGAGTTTTCTATGATTTTTTCCTAGTGTAATAGTGCACTTTTCTATAAGGGCCGCTTCACACTATGGTCGACCAAGTCAAGAGTCTGTGCCCAAACTTTGGGTGAGAGTCCAAAGAAATGCCCATTAAAGAGTCTATTTTGTTGGACTCTCGACCATAGTTTGGGCACGGCCTCTCAACTTGGATGGCCATAGTGTGAAGCCTCCAAAGGCCAAGCCCATAGTCCAAACTTCACCCGTGTGTCAATTTTTTCAAGGAAAAAACAAAAAAACATGAGAAAGGAGTCCAAAATGGCCTTGGAAAAAAAATCACAGCACATGCTCTTATCATCAAACAAGGAATATGAAGGGTATAAATAGAATAAAAGGGCATAAATAACAAATAACAAATAACAAAGTGTGTGAAAAGAGAGAACAAATCTGATTTTCTAGGAAAAAAAATTGACGAACTCTCGATCATAGTTTGGGTCTCCATTTTTGCTCATCCCAAACGATGGTCGAGAGTTTGTCAACATGTAGTTAATTTTCTGCCAGAAATGTCAGTTTGGAGGACAACGGACTCTCGACTGTGCTGTCTAGTGTGAAGGGTCGAGAGGCTGAAATTTCAAGAATTCATGGATTCCTGCAATTTGATTGGTGGAAATCAAATAGCCTCTCGGCCCTTTGCCGTAGTGTGAAGCGATGCTAAGTCTCAAGTTTTTCAATATAGGAAAAAATCCCCAGTGTTCCCTTTGGAACAAAGACAAATACCTGGAGTTATTGTCTTTATTCCCACTTGGAATGCCTTGTAAGTCCTTTGCACAAGATTGATATCCATTGATGTTATTCATTTGCAAACATAACATTCTTGACTTCCAAAGTAAGGGCCATTTTGATTTACTATAAAGCATCTTGAATGCAAGTCTGCCCATATATTGTGGGCCACTGTACACTAGTAGAAAATCTGAAATTTCTGTTGTTTTGGTCGCGTTGATGATCAACAATTTTCTGCTGATTTTGACAAAAATCAACTGATTTTTGTCAAAATCAGTTGATTTTTGTCAAAATCAGCAGAAAATTGTTGATCATCAACGCGACCAAAACAACAGAAATTTCAGATTTTCTACTAGTGGTAACACCAATTTTTTTTGGTTGCATGACTCTTGTAAGGTAAAACAACTTATTGTGGTAAGAGGTAGGAATTTGTCCTCATACCATTGTTGATTTTTTGTTTTAAAATCCCACATAAAGACAAGTATGAGAAACAAGAACAATTGAAGTTATATTTTTTTGAACAAAGTATGAATTTGCTATAAATTTTTGAAGTGTTCAACCCATCATGATCCAAAAGAGTCTCTAGACTACCTCAAAATCAATAAAAGTTGTATCTATAATACTTATTTTATACACCTAAAGCAATCACAATAATTTATAACATGAAAGGCTTATAAAGGTCACTTCCTAAAATAAAATTACAATATACTAAAAAATAAGAAGTTCCTAATGAGGTCACTAAGGTCAAAACATCTAATACCGGACATATACCCACTCCTACATACTAGACTTCACTTAAAGTGTCCCCCCCAAAGTGTCACTAAATTGTCTTCAATTGATGTTGGTGGGCTGTTGATTTGTCTGGATTTCAGTTTCAAAACCAAGGCAATTTTTCTAGAGTATTGTTTAAGGTATTCTAGGGATTTTTACTTTGAAAATTCATAGAAATTAGATGCCGTATCCAAAATTTATTATTTATTTATTTATAAAATTCATGATTCTCAATTGCTAATACTACAAATATATTTTTTCTTGTAGTATTATGAGCTTAGAATGACAATTAGGATTTGCAATAAAAATCATTACTTTATTCTTTTCCAAGATCAAGGAATTGGTTGGATTGATTAAATAAATTACCTATGTGGATATCAAATATACTTGCAATTTCAAATTGCAATGAATTGTTATGCATGAATATTGGTGTGAGTATTTGAATAAAGTTTTAGATGAAAATTGTACAAACATGATGAAAGTGGATGAAAGTTGAATGACAATCACATTATTTGAAATAGTATGAAAATATTGTAGCTCAAATTATATAGATTTTATTTTCAATATTATTGTTAAATAGGCTACCATAATTATAATTATTTTAGAATTTGGCTTTTAAACTCTACCATTGTTTGCTATACACATTAGTGTTTTGTAAAACAAACAATGTAAAGTTTTTTTTATTATAAGCCTATTATTCTAGTTTATTTGTTCCAAACATAATGCATTCCAAGCTCATAATACTACAAGAGAATTGTTGCACATATTCAAAAAATGCAAGGTTTTCTTCTACATCTAATACTTGTGTGACCAACATGACTTCCACCCAAGAGGATATTACCATACTATTGACAATACCAACACTATTTTGTTCATGCCTTAAGTTCTAGGTTGCTACCTTAGAGTGACTAATATAATTGCTCTTTTTTATCCTTTCATTCTTTTTATTATTTATGCTTCAGCTTGAATACTAGTTTTGCAATAATGGCCAATGACTTTGTGTAATAAGTATGAACTTACAAATTACTTTGCCTTGCAAATTTGCATAATTTTCAAATTAGTGCAAGTCCGTGTTATTACTATGGAACACACATATTGAATTAACTTATGTACTATAATTAAACATTAGATTTATTGCATCTACTGCAAGTAATTGATATTTTTTAGAAAATTGAGTTAACTTCTTTGACTACTTCTTTAAATTTTTTATTTTTTTTTATTAAAAAATAATATCTTTAAAAAAAATATTTCATAATGATTCAACTCCTATTATCAAAAAATATCTATTGACAAACATGGTATTTGGCTACAATCATACAACCCATTGCAACAATCCTATTACAAAACAAAAAATACATGCCTTTTCAAAAGATTGCAAATAATAAGATTTTGATCTAGAAATTGATTAGTTCTTCAATCCATCCATCTTAGTTCCAAATGATACAAGATGAATGGATGAAAACATGATCATCCATTGGGATGAAAGTGTGACAATATTTTGTAACTATGTGTATATAATATAGCAAATGAGGCTTATTTATTTTTCTTGCAAGGTAATGTGATTGATATAAAACTTGAATGAGTTAATATTAATCCTTATATTAAAGTCCCAAGAACCCTGTAATGGGATCCTTAAAGGCTTAAGCAAGTTCCTATAATCTCAAATTTTGGCAAAATTTTTGAATTCTTTTAAGAAAAGAAAAAATAATTAGATTTATAGGAATATAATTGTTAGCTCAATTGGGGCCCAAGAGCAAAACTTATGCCATCCAAACCAAAAAGTAGGTGGAGGCAAACAAAAAACAAGAACTTAAAATAGTTTTATTTTAAATTTATTTTTCATAGATTATATTTTGCCCTATGTGGAAAGATTTGATTCATTCTATTTGAATAAGTGATGTGAAAGTTGTAGAGCATTTTGTTTTGTGGGCTATCTTAGCAAATTCTTGAGAAAATAATGTATTGGATTCATTTTTTTAAACTCAAATTTTACAATTAAAAAGAAGAAGCTATATATGGTATCACTTGCTAGAGCAATCTCATTGTGGAAACTAGTGTATTTCAATTCCATCCCAAAGATATTAACAATTAAATTTTTCCTTCTACCTCATATCTACTTCAAATTAATAAATTTTAAACCCTTAAAGGACAAGGGGTTGACCTTCAAAACCATCCCTTTACATTACCATGTGAATCATTGGCTTAAGAAATAGCAAAAGCATTAATTGAAAGTCAAACTACTATAGAAGACCTTTCTTTTTTACAACAAAATTTCGAGGATGAATAGTTGCACTTTTGTCCTACTATAATGATTCCCTATCATCCATTGGATGTTTGGTGTCTATGTCGACGTTTAAGGGTTAAAGAATAAAATCAAAGTGAATTTTCCTCCGTAACTTTCAATTCAATTTATTGGCAAAAAGAATTTCAAATTTAAATCTGATAGTATTGTAATTTTAAATTAAATCCTAAAATCCCAAAGTCCCTATGGAGGACTCTTGGATTTAGGATAGGCTTGTATAATCTAAATTTTTGACATGATTTTTTGAAACTTTTTTGAATATAGTTAACCAGATTAGCTTTGTGGGAATATAATTTTTATTTCAATTAGTGCTTGGGAGCAAAAGTTATGCCACTATGAGTTTAAAAAGCAGCTCAAGGGGCAGACAAAAAAATCACAAGAAATTGAATTTTTTAGTTTTTAATTTTTTTTCTCAAAAATTATATTTTTGGTTACATTTGCAGCTTTGATTCATTCAATTTGGACTAGTGATGAGAAAGTTACAGACAATCTTGTTTTGGGGGCAATCTAAGCATCTTTTTGAAAAAATAACTATTAAAATTCATTTTTGAATGCATTTTTTACAACTTTTCAAATAAATTTGTTAGGCAAGGTTAAATTTGATGCTAGAACAATCTCACTATTGAGATTATTGTGTTTCAACTTCATCTTAGAGTTAGTAACATTTTAGTTATCTTTTCAATCTTGAACCTATTTCTACTTAACAATTTTTTAATGAGTGAAAATTAAATATTTTTTTGTTGAATTATTTTTCCTAGATTTTCAACTCAATTTTTTAACATAAAAAATCAGAAAATCAAATTTAATAGTGCAAATTTTTTAAGTTAAAAAGATTTAAAGCCAAAAAATATAGACTAGCAAGGTTTTAGACTAGGTGCAAAAAATTCATTTTCTTTCCTTTAAACTTTCCAAAAAATGTTCATATCTTGTAATTTGTATAGTCAAACTTTTTTGAAATGTCTTCCAATCATTTTCATGCTAGTCTAGTATAAGATCCTATGATTGGACATGAAAAAAAAAATGCTTAAGATTTTTTTTTCTTGCAATGGAATGGCAGCTTTGACTAGCTATTAACCCCTAAAACCCCGAGGGTGTTTTCTGCCAAAAAACACTCAAAACTACCACTTCTGTTGTATTCACTTAAAGAAACCATTTTTTTGTTTTTTTTGAAATTTAACCGTAGGATCTTGTACTTACCTTGTATGAGATCATGTAGTAAAAATTTCATCAAATTTGACCATACGGATTGGAAGATATTAGCATTCAAAGTTGAACAAAAAGTTTTTTTCAAGAAGATGCTTAAATTGCCCAAAAAACTAAGATTGTCCATAACTGTCTCATCCCTAGTCCAAATAAAATGAATCAAAGCTTCACGTATAGTTAAGAACCTAATCTTTTAGGAAAAAAATTCAAAAAAAATTATTTTGACCTTTTGTAATTTTTTTTGGGCTGCCCAAGAATCTCCGATTCTTGCTCATTGTGCCATAACTTTTTCATCCGGCATCCGATTGAAACAAAAATTATATATCCACAAAGCTCTTGCAAAGCTACACAACCTCAAAAAATCTCAAAAAATTTCACTTCAAATTGAGACAATAGGAACCTACCTGGACCCAAATTGTCCCCTGAGGAGACAAGCGGGGTTTTAGGGGTTAATAAAAACATGACTTTGGAACTTTAGGGTCTAAGGTAACTTTATCTAAAAATTTCCTACTAAAATTTGAGCATGGTTCCTATTAATAGTCCTCAAAATGACCAATTCAAAATTTGGATAAGTTTCTATAAAGTCAAATTTTATTGGATCTTTCTAGACTATTGATATAAAGTTGAAAATATACCTTTTTAGTAGGAATATATATTTTTTCCCGATGTGGTATCCGAATCAAACGTTGTGGTTTCCAAAATTTATTGGACAAGGCGGGTAGCTCCAACATGTGCAAAACTATCCATCTACCCTTTAAATTTGGCAAGTACGTAATTAATATGATATAGGATGCAATTGTAAAAAACAACCCATGGATAGTGTAAAAATCTCGCTCTAGCAGGAGCTTAAGATTGTTGACCTTATTGAGTAAGGTTGGAAAAAATGTTTTTCTAATTTCAAATGCAATAATATTTTGATTGTACGATCAAAGTTTTGAATGTTTTCCACATATTCCTATAGTAGTCAGTCTATTAAAAAAATTTAAGCTTTAATTTTTTTTAAACATTTTTTTTCCGCTTTTTCTCATTGCTTTAAGAAATGACAATATTAGATAATTTATGCATGAAATGCACCATGGGCCTTTAGGGATTAAATTTAATATTTTTTTGTTGGACCTTATTCATCATCAAAAGGGATTTTTAGATTCTCTTAATTCTTAAAGTTCCTTAGGTCAATAATTAGAATATACTCTTCAAAATCCCTCCAAAACAACACCTTCTATAATTGGTTTATAAATCAAAATTTATCCATTTTTTATAGTTTGTAACCATATGATCTTATCCTTGACTAGTACAAGGATCTTGCATAAAAAATTTGGAATCTAAAAGCAATGTATGTGTGAGAGACATGATTGAGCAAAGAAAAACACAATGTTTTTTTTTTAGGTGGCCAAACTTTTGACAATGTGGCTTTACCAAGATTTTGAATCCACAACTCAAACTCTATTTTGCGAAAAGATCAAAAGACTTCAAATTTGAGTAGAGCCTCAAATTAGAAAGAAGTATGCAAATTTTTAAAGCAAAATAGTGCTCTACTCCACGTTCTTGAATTGGAGGCCAAAAAAAAAAAAAAAAAATTGTTAGTAAATTATTTTGCAACATCCGTCCTATATATAAACCCTACTCTATAAACCACTTGCTGAGAGCTCTTGTTCAGAGCATCACCAACCATTCATTGTAAAGCTACTCGGCTCGAGCTTGGGTATGGCTAGTGGGGGATTGTGATCCCACAGAATATCCGGATACGGATGTTTTGAGCCTGTCCAGGCCATATTGGCCCCTCCAAACCTTACGACAACATCCTTGCCAAATGACTGATTGTGAGGCACAAATTTAGTCAACAACTATTTTGTCTTCTTTCGTATTGTTATTTTATTTATTTATTTTTTGCGCTCACAACTTCTTCTTTTCTTTTTCTTTTTTGAAACAAATGAAACGGAATTTCATTGCAAAAGAAAGAATATACAAATCCAACCACATGTGTCCGGCTGGGGTGAATTGACCCCCCTCGCTCGTCCTCCACAAGTCATTCTAGGAGTGCATGTAAAAGAAATACCCCCTATTTTGTGCTTATTTTGTGCTTGAATCATTTATATTCTAAAGCTCTCCTTGCTAATTTGGGGTCTCAGATTGCAAATATGAATATAAAATTTGCAAATATCATCATGTGTGGCAAATAAGAGAATTCAGCGTTTCCCCTTTCATTAGGACGAGCGGTGTGTCACTGACTTCACACCCGGCCCAGGTGGCCTGGCAAGCTTCATCATATTCAAATGCAACAACCCTGCTGCAAGTACGTAAGTACGTAACCTGCGGGCCAGCCTGCCAAGTTATAAACGCGCGCACACATTTCTTCAGTGGGAGTATGGGACTTCTTAGCGGCGATGACGGGGAACCCGTGGATGCTCTCATGCATGCACAGAGAATCAATAATTCCACTGCAATAGAACCTGCACATTGTCAATATTTCGCACTTCACTCCCGCTTAGCCTTGAGTACTGAGCGTGGAACAGATCGACTGCGGATCCATGCTGCGCTATTTTGTGTTTTGAGAGAGATCTTGACTTCTTTTAATTTGCAGAGTACGTATCGGTTGTGTAAGAAGGCAATGGAAGACTGGGGATCATGGCTTGTGGAGAGGATGAGCAGCCTCACGGTGGTTTCTGTCGTTTTCAGCACCGTCTTGGCTTACCTTCTGTGGGCGGTTGCAGATCGCTGGGTGCTGCACAGAGGACGCAAAGGGCCTGTGCAATGGCCCATTCTAGGTACCATTGGCTTCATCCGTTTCGATTCTATCACTGTAAATAAGTTCTCCTCTTTCATCTTTGAGTTGTGCATGCAGACTACAGTACTGTTGGGACAATGAAGACATGCTTTGGTTTCGGAAGGAATTGAATTTCTGTTTCTGTCGTGTAGTTTTTTTGATATTTTGATCAGGTTGGGGTTCGTGTCTGTAGTCTGATGCATATAATTTTGATGCATTTGGTCACAATTGTTAGGGGCGACGGTGGAAGTTCTACGAAATTTTCACCAGTTCAACGACTGGGTGTTGTTTTATTTCCTCCGAGACGGGCTCACCTTTGGCTGCAAATTGGCGAATGTGAACTTCATCTGCACGGCTGACCCTGCTAATGTGGAATACATTCTCAAGACTAACTTTGCTAACTACCCGAAGGTTAGTCGGTTGCATTTGCTGCATTTTCAGTGGCCTTTTGCACATTTTAGGACTCACTCATTTGTGACATTGATAGCAATTTATAGAGTAGTGAGCATAGTGCAAGTTCTTCTTTTCCAGGTCAGCTAGTTTCACTGGTATACTGTGAGGAGATATACTGCGTCGCATTTATTACTCTTCAGTGTTCGTTTCACCTTTTTTCCAACGTTGTCACGTCTAATTGTTCGAACTTGCTGCACCAGAGAAATCCAAGAGTCCATCGTCGTAATTCCATAGAACTAGAGGATCAAATAGAGAACCGAATAGAGTCCACAATTTCTTACTTAAGCTGTGAAATTGCATGGTTGCAAACTGTAGTGAACTTTTCGGATTCTCTGGTTCTGACTCCATGTTTTTTACCTGCTTTGCGGTTTAAATGTGGCACGCAAAGTCTTTAAATTCCTGAGTAGGTCTGTGTAAGTGTCGTGTGCTTCGCAATGTGTAAAGTCACAGCCTTTGATTTGCCTGAGTGCTCAGAGACCAGATGGCAAGCTTTTGAATTGTTTTTTTGAATTGGTGGTAATTACTTCAGGGGGAAATGTTTCACGAAAATTTTGATATATTTCTGGGGGATGGCATTTTCAACGTGGATGGGGAGAGTTGGAAACAGCAGCGCAAGACCGCTAGCCTTGAATTTGCTTCCCGAAAGCTGCGAGATTTCAGCACTGTGATCTTTCGAGATTACTCCGTGAAAGCGGCGTTTATCATCACCAACGCTTCCAGGACGCAGCAGCCACTTGACATGCAGGTCGTTTTCTCGATCATATCTTTGAGTGAGCTTAGCTTGGGGGTCACTTGTGAATTTTAAAAACTAGGAGAAAACATCAGAATATGGCATACTGAAATAAATAATAATTGGTCACAAAACTCTTAACTACAGAAATATACAGGTTGAGTTTCGGAAATACACTCAAAGAATATCAGTCTTAAACTCTCTCAAGAGTGTTATCTAAATTACGGGAGCATTCTAAAGATATGCAGCTTTATGTATATTCTCAAGACTAGCCCTTCTTCTCAGGTTTTGACATTCAGTTCAGCAGGGGTGACCCCGGAGCCTGCCTAAGTATTCATTTGAAGGAGCTTCAAGAAATTTCATGTAATATATCAATCGAAAGAAGAATGAAAGCTCTGCACAAATCAATACAATAGAGATTCTGGAAGAGTAAGTTACAATTATTTATTATGACCTTTTAAGAAACCATATTACTATCTTTCCCTTGAATGAGCGCTTACAAGTCAAGTAATGGTTTTCTTCATGGTCCTTGGGAGGACATGCATTGGCATCAGGAGAAACATCGCAATTGCGTTTCGAAAACTACTCTCTTTCGAAAACCGTTGCAATTGAGTTCAAAGAACCACCCTCTTGCTTACGATCCCAAGGATTTTCTTAACACTACTTTCCTGACAAAAATCTAACAACAAAATTTATGATTGCAATATGAACGTTACCGTTACAGGACTTGTTCATGAGGTTTACTTTGGATTCTACCTTCAAAATTACGTTCGGGTGTGAGATTGACACGCTGAAGCCGGAGTTTCCGGAAGTGAAGTTCGCCAAGGCGTTTGATATCACAAATGAGATCACTTCCAAAAGGTTTGCGAATCCCTTCTGGAAGCTGCAGCGAGTTCTCAAAGTGGGCAACGAGGCTGCTGTGGTGGCCAGTGCAAAGGTGGTCAATGACTTCACGTACAGTGTCATCAAGGCCAGAAAATTGGAGCGGACCATGAGCACAAAAGGTCTCGGGAAAGAGGATCTTCATACTTCGGTAAGTGATTGCTTTCGAGATTTTCTCTTTCAGAGCTGACTAGAGTCTTCCCGTTAGTATATGATGTGAGGTTTCTGATGAACGTATCTGAGACTTGCAAACAATCATGTGAAGAAGAAAGATTGGAATCTTCAGTATCCACCAGAGAAATCCAAAGTGTCCATAGACACGAAAGAAAATGCAAGTGCAAATGACAGTTTAAACTTAGTACTAATAACTAAAATCTTATCCTTGTAAAACTTAGTTATTATTTTTTGTTATCTGCACTTTGACCTTGAAGGGCAGTCTGTGCAATTATGTTATTACAGGACTCATCATGGGAAGAAGGGGGATGATTGGTTGGAAATGGCCATATTCTGGCACATGTAGACCCCCTGAAATTTGCTAGAATGATGATTATGACCATACTTGGTACACTCTTTCCATGTTAATGTTAACGTGACTCTGTGTGTCACACAATGTGGTACTCAGTGGTGCCCAGGGCTTCTTTTTTTTGCAAAATAGGGCACCAGGAAAAATAATTTGGCTACAAAGTGGCAGCAAACTGTGAAGTTTTTGCCCGAAAACTTCAATTCAAAACAAAATCTTGGATGAAATTGTCAAATTGTAGATGAGTTCAAAATTATGGACATGTGATGTGTGATAATGTGATATTTCTATTTAATACAAGGATGAATGTTGAAATTGGGAGTACCACTATAACATTTTATATTGTCACTTTAGAAAAATAAAAGCCTTGGTACTCACAAAGATAACAAAAACATTTGCTCAAATGAAAATGGGATTGGTTTTATTACATATAATTAGTCCAATATAATTGATCATTGTATAAGTCAATGTTTCGGACGTTCATTAAAGAAACAATAGAATTTTGTAAATTTTGTGAATTACCAAAGATAAAATTGAAAGTGCCATCTATAGGTGCATAATTGAATTGTCTTTAAAAAGACTCACTAGATCATTCACTAAAAGCTCTTTTTACTTTACAACCATGTTCAACCATACGAAAGCTTAAAATATTTGACAATGACAATTTAACCTTGCAAGGATGAGGCCGTACCATCAAGGTAGTCAATCCAAAATTATGAGAGAGATTCAAGGGTGAATAGGTGGATTCTTCTTTGTTTTTAGAGTTTTGGGAAAGTCATTTGTCACACAATTTTAGTTCTCTGCAATGTTTTCAGGGTTAACCTTTCAAGGACAAGGTCTATCACCAAGGGTTGTCTCCGTAGAGTTAATATTAGATTTCTTGGATGCATAGATGCATTCTTCGTTTCCACGTGTTAAAGTCATTCACTGGGCACATTTTTTCTCCATGGTGTTTGAAGGTTAAGACCATAAAAGGCCTCTATATGACAAAAATACTTTAGACAGTTCTACCTTACGTATGTTTCAAAATCTCCATCATGCAGGGGAAGAATGACCTCTTCACCAAGTTCATGCTCTTGAACGAGGAAGGAGGAGAGCAGCAGTTCACAGATAAGAACTTCCGTGATACGCTACTGTCTTTTATAATTGCTGGAAGAGACAGCACTGCCGTCACTTTATCATGGTTTGTGTACATGATCATATTGCACCCTCATGTTGGTGACAAAATTTTCGAGGAGCTTCTTGCTCTCGACACCCAGCTCCAAGCAGTGAATACCAAATCTGAGTCCGAGACGTTAGGTGGGGAAGATGACTTCAACCAAAGAATTTTGCTTTTCTCGGAGTTCCTCACTTTTGACAGCCTTCTCAAGTTGGATTACCTTCACGCGTGCATCATGGAGACCTTGCGCCTGCATCCTCCTTTACCAGTGGTAACTGAATCTCTGCACCCGAATGTACATGTAAACTTTTTGTCACACAATACTGATTGACTAATGTCTTGTATCTTGTGGAGTGTTAGGACACTTGGGTGAGGATGGTCAATATATTATGTATTAACCCCTGAACGTCACGGTGGACGTTTTCTGGACGTTCAGAGTCGGTGTAGGGTTTGGAGACCCCGTTGATTAAGTATTATAATCTGTAAATCCAGTCGGTGGATTCTCTCGAAAATTGGACCTTCACGTTCATCAAGTAGTTAGCTCTTGGACTCAACGGTGAAGTCCTCAGTGAACTACGCAATTTCTCATTATTCCATTTTGATTGCAAAGTGCTGAGAAGCTCCTGAGTTCTGGTGTTCTGGCTGTGATGTTCAGGGGTTAAGCTTGCTGACAATATTGAATTAACGTCCCTATTCTGTGTTTGAGTAGGACCCTCCTTTTGCAAGGACCAATCATCAGCAGGTCTACGCACAATTTTTGGAGTTTCAATGTTTGGTTATGAGTTTGGGTGGGCGAGGAAGATTATATGCCATGGAACTCAAATCTGGAGCATGGTTGTGGAACTCGGACACAGGGCCTGTCTGCAAGCAGTGCTTCTTCCACAACCATGCTCCAGATTTGAGTTATTCGTATATTTCAATGGAGTTGTCACAATCTAGGGTGAACCACCATGGCTGGCGAAGTAAGAAGATCTTGGGAAATTGAGTGTTATATTTCGAAACTGCAAAGAGAGGAGTAGCAGATACCGCTTTTATTCCATCTCTTCTCATTATAGGACTCCATACAGAAGGGAAGTGCTTGATCTTGTGGACCAGCATAGTTTTTCCCATCTAAGAGTTTAGAGTCCACTCAAAAATGGCTCAACAGACAAGAAAATTAGGAAATGTCACAGTTTTGCAATCCAGGCTCATAATTTTGTCATTTGTTTTGAATCTTCTCCCCTACAAATATGAGTCTCATCTCAATTAAAACTCTAGTGCTCTTGCAACCATTTCAAAAATTAATTTGTCTTTCAAATTAACTGCTTCCATTCACACACCGCAAGTCTTGAACTCTGAAATCCATCTCCTGGACTTGTGAATGTGTGCAGGAAATAAAAAGTGCAGCGGCGGATGACGTACTTCCTGATGGGACAGCAGTAAAGAAAGGCAACATGGTTTTGTACACACCATATGGAATGGGGCGAATGCCTGCTTTATGGGGTCCGGATGCAACAGAGTTCAAGCCAGAGAGGTGGCTTGTAGATGGGGTTGTCCAGCACGAATCTCCCTTCAAATTTTCTGCTTTTCAAGTAAGCGAACCTGTCTTTAATTAATTTGTTGCTTCCATATAATTTTGCCAAGTTAACCTGAGATGTTGTTGCAATGATGTACAGTACATCAATTATTAGCATAGCATCAAACTTTGCTTTTTATAATCTCAATGAGTTCTTACACACCACTGATGGCAAGCTGGCATTGAAGAGGGCTGAAGATCTGGGTTACCACCTCCCTCCTGGTTTCTGTGATTGACACGCAATTTCTCAACACCTGTCTTCTTTTGCTGCTAATTGAATTTCTCAAAACTTACTGTATCACTCTCCATGAGGTTAAGTCAGGTCAATCTAGAGCATGGTAAGTTGTGGACAAGCATGAGACATCCTTTGACGTAGAATGACACACTCCAGTCAGACACACGTTTGGGAATGAGTGCAGCTGTGAAATGTTCATCACATTCAAGAAGACTGTTGGAATGCCTGCCGAATGGGCTTTCCCAAACTTGTGTCTGGAATGGGTTCTGACCTCAACATGCTCTATTTTTTAAGTCCACAGAGCCCTTGGGCTCCTGATATGAGTTGCCTCAGTCACCGGAACAGTACGTTTTTTGCATTTTCGAGGACCATGAACATTCCTGTAGTTTGGTTCCTGCTTGGTGTGGCTCAATGACGATCTTGGTGTGGGCCGTGGATGTGACAATGCAGGCAGGACCTCGGATTTGCCTTGGAAAGGACTCCGCCATGCTGCAGCTGCGGATGTGTCTTGCTCTTTTATGCCGGTTCTTCAAGTTCCAGCTAGAGCCGGACTGTGTTGTCAAATACCGGCAAACGTCTATCTTGCTGTTGGCTAATGGCTTACATGTCAAAATAGACAAGCGTTGTGATTAGTTGATACACGAACCAGCCCATTACGGTCAGATGACCCATAGTGGACATCTTATGACCCCATGATGTTTTTTCAAACCACAATCAATATCTAACCTGACACCTATGGAGTGATTAGTGACCTCATTAAGAACACTCAATTTTTCAGTGTAAATCATTGTAGGAAGTGTTTTTTCATGGCATTCCACATTAGAAATTATTGTGACCACTTTAGGTGATTAAGATGAGCATATTGGATACACTTTTTGTTGGTTATGGGGCAGCTTGTGGACTGTGTTGGGAAGATCACTTCAAAAATACATAACTAATTCACACTTTGTCTGAAAAATAAAATTTCAATTGCTCTCACTATTTCTCACACTTATCTTTGAGTGAGGAAAAATTTGAAAATTTTCAGCAATGGCATGAGGGCAAACTCGAAATTCTGACCACAATGGGTTGGTTTACCTTATTGCAATGCATAGTATTGTGCCCTGTGCCGTCCCACAGTATAATAAAGTAAAAATAAAAATAATTTTTCAATTTCTGTTTCATAAAACTTTGAAATTCAATAACTTTTATATTGTAGGTCCAAACGTCACAAAATAAAGCCCACACACCCCTTTTCACTGGCATTTGGATTTATGACTTGAGTGGAAGCAATGCAAATGGTGTACTAAAATAGTATTGACTCAATTGCTTTGATGTGCATTGACATATCATTTCAAAATTAATATTGTTACAACAAAATTTGTCAAATTATCAATTTATTGATGTAAAACCACTAATTGTTTTGATGCATTCATACTACATTTGAAAACATCACATTATTCATTCAACAAGTAATTAATACTAACTTATAGAAATGTAATAGTAATAATTGTATTAGAGAAATTTTGGACTCTCTAGAGGGCTACTAGATTTTGGCAAATGAATCTATTTTTGGAGACTCAAAGAGCTAGGAAAGGGATGGAATCTTTGGCAAATAAAAATTCACCTTGTATGAATATTTTAACTAATAAAGAATATATACAAGTTTTCTACTCTACGGTTTGTAAGAGGAGCACATTGATGATGGCTTTGTTTAACCCCTAAAGGACCAACATGCATTTTTTAGCAATATAGAAATTTTGAGCAGGTACCTGTGGCTGGAGATTTTTATATTTTTGGCTGAAATTTTAATAGAAGGTGGGGACAAGGAATATCTTTCATATACACTAAATTTCATGACATTTGGAAATATGAGTAAAATGTTATGACCTAATATGTTACTTTTTTTCCATCCGGGCAAATAAAAAATAATTCTTTTCAAAAACAAAATTTTGAAATTGGTTTTCTAGAGTTATATATGTGTGGAAAGCTTTTAATCATTCCATTTTGACCAATGAGTCAAAAGTTACGAGGGTTTTTAGTTTGCGAGTAGTTGTGGATTTTCTACTCTAAAATAAACATTGAAGTCCTTTATTATACTCAATTTTTCAATATTTTTTGAAAAAAATGAAATCATTGGATGTAGATTGTTTATTACAACACTTCAACCATTGGGATTGGCATTTTTCAATTCCATAGCTAATTTTGAATAATTTTCTACTTCTTTCTACTTACTATTTTTTTCCTAGATGTTGTACAATTTCAAATGATATGAAGTTTTTTAAGCATGTAGCCAACTTGTCTAGGAAAAATAATCCAAAGAAGCACCAGCATTTTGAACATTTTCTCATAGAAAAGTGAACTTGTGAAGTGCAGCTGTCCTGTTTTTTGCAAGGTCAAAAAAATGATTTCAATGAATTTGAATGCTTATATCTTGCAATCCACGCAATGGAAATTTCTGAAAATTTTACCACATGTTCTCAAGTTAGCATACTACAAGATCCTACGGTTACATGTATCAAGAGAAACTTTTTTTTCAAATTTTTTGTACTTGTACTAGAAATGACAGTTTTGGAGCATTTTGGGTGAAAACATAGTCAAGGAACTTAAGGAGTTAATTGTGATTGAATATAAAACACTAATTGCCACAACCTTCTTCCATATAAATAGTGATACTTGTAGACCAATGCTCTAACATTTAGGAGTATTGGTGATGTGCATGAATAGGAAAAAAGTTCCTCCTCACATAGAATAAATTTAATATAAAGGGCCCTTTTGGCACTTACTGGTAGGCCTCTAGAGACTCCATAATGTTTCTAATGCACACTACATTACCAAATTGTTTTACAAATTTCCATGCTCATTTCTACAAAATTCAACAACGAATAGTAAGTTTTAGATTCAAAATTCAACTTAAAATTGTTCAAGGGATGTACTTGTTTAAAGCATAGTCAATTCAAAGGTGCCTAAAAGATTTGTATTCACACAAATGTTATTACAAAAAAATGGTGATCATTTAGACTATATGATGTTTCACTATGAAGTACAATCTAATACAAAGTTACATCTGAAGAAAATCACTAAGGTAGTGGGCTTATGAAGTGACTTATTAAGGGCTAGTCGGAGCTTTTGATGAGTTTCAAATGCACGTCATAGTTTTTCTTATTTTCCAATTGAAGAAAAGTTGTTGTAAAATATAACGCAAGTGGAATCATATTTTTTGGAGCATTTATGAATTACTTAAGAATTTTGGGAGAAATCTATTGTAGGCACCTCTTTTTTATTGTAGGCTTTGGAAGATGCAACCACACACAATCTTCAAAATATATATGATTTTATCAAGAAGAAGTACTACAACATGCAGGAAGTAGTATAGAAGGATTTAAAATGCAACCATTACAAAACAAAAGGGACCCTATGCACTAAATGGAGTCCTAAGGTCTGTATGACCAGTTCCATTATAGTTTGCAAAAATCAAGGTTCTATTGTTGTGCCTATAGAGAGTGTTGAATGAGGCAATTGTTAAGCACTAAATGGACCTTGCTTAACATGAAATCAACCAGGTGTGGCTGTAGAAGCACTTATAAAGCTCCAATTGAAGAAACACCTTCTGGTGTCGAGCGGAATTCATGGATTGGAAATCTTATGGATGGATCTCCGTCCATTGGTGTGTTCTGTTCATTTGCAATCATTGCACTCCTTGCCAAGTTTAAGAAGACATTTTCTAGTATTGATCTCTCATCTTCCTCATCTACTGCCACATTGCTCCGCTAGTTGCTCTTTTTACTCTTGTGTGTCCCTGTTGCACTTCTTGTGAGCTGAACGGAGACCTTGGAGGTAAAGTTCCCTACTTCCTCTAATGATGAGATCCACCAAACAATCGTTGAAGACTATGCACAAAGATAAGTTCTGATGTCGTCTGTTTAGGTACGCCTTGTTTTTTTCTTCGTGATTGTTTCCTTATTGATTGCTTTTCATTGCTACCTCTTGCTTCAAGCTACTAATTCACACATTGTCTTTTTGCTAGCACTTTTGATCCATGGTATCGGCAGTAATTAGGAGAAGATTTAGGCTTCAAGGAGTAATTACCTTACTACTTTGTTGTTCATATTGTTAGGTCCTGCATATTCTTTGTGGTAGTGTTTTTGATCAATTTGGAGCCTTGTGATTCAAACTAGCTCTAACGTACTTAGTCCTTGAAGCAGCTCATGTTGACATTGCCAATGATCTTGCAACTTTTGGAGATTGGTGATGCTCGACCTCGGGATAGCAAAATGATTACTTTAGGTATTTGTTCATCCCCTTGTTTTTTGGTCTTTTGATGTCGCACTTCCAATATGAAAATATTGCTTGCAAACATGTGACCCTAAAAAAACTATAGTGGTTGCAGATTACTATTGTTGCAACCAAAAGCGTTGTTGGATGCGGTGTTCATTGAAAAGATCTACCCCCTCTAAATGAATAGAGAATAGTTATAAAAGAATAATATGACAAAGAATGAGAATCTTTTGACCATAATAGGTTGTTCTACCTATAAGAATATAAAAATTTATACATTACAAGGCCCTTGTCTTTCCATTCAAGAATGTTATAAAAGAATAATATGACAAAGAATAAAGGATTGCAAAAGAAGAAGAATTATCCATTTGCAAGGTATTGGAGGACGCTAAACCCATTCTATAAAGTGGGACTAGTAGGGTGAAAACAAATGAATTTTACCTTGGAGGAAAACACATGAATTTTTTTATTTTACACACATAATAAAATTTAAAATTTTTGATTTAATATTTGCTACCAAAGACCCCAAATTAACTAGGAGAGGTCTAAAACATATCCTAAATACAACACTAAGTAGAGGCCAAGGTTTTACCTTTATCCCGAAGAACTTGTGTTTTCACCTTACTTGTTCCACTTTATGGGATGGATTTAGCATCTTGCCAAGGTATTTGGATCCATCACAAATCCAAAATAGATTGCAACAATTATGCCAAAGATCAAGCAACCCAATCTCAACTTGTCAGTTCTTTTATCAATTTGGTATGTGGCCTTCAACTTGTCAAGCGTTCAAAAAAAATAATAAGGTTGAGGCACTAGTAGTCAATTATTTAAGCAATTTTAGAACAAATGGTGAGGAGTATGAGGTGATGGAAATTTTTTCCATGTAGGAAGATAGGAAATATATGGAGATTGCTAATTTTTCAGAATTTTATTCCCGAAATTGAAATTATTGTGAATTTTAGGAGCCAAAAAGTGCACTTGTCCTATAGCCAATGTCTAAGTCTTCCAATTCCAATCATTTAAGAACTACTCTCCAGACCTGCTCACTACTTTCTACTTCCTTGCTCATTGATTTAAGACAAGTGTCATAACCATATTAGTCCCAATCTTGAAAAGGACAAGAAAAACACATTTCAAGCTTGAGTTCTAGCCTAAGGTTGTAAATAACGCATCCTACAAGTTGGGTATATATTGGGCATGTTGACAATTGATGCTTCTACCTTATTGCAAAAGAGTATTGTGCATGATTGCTAGAGAACAATATCAATGCAGGTGACCTTGTCCAAATTTTCAACATGATGATTGGGTATGAAGTAAAAATTTCATTAGTCTGGTCGTGAGAGAAATTTGAAAGAAATCTCTAATACTACCAGCTAGTATTAGTTTAGTGAGTGCGGATCCACCTAACATAATCTAAATGCAAGAGACTGTTGTTGTTGTGGCATATTTTGATTGGTTAAGCAATCAAAGAAGTCAAATGGCTCAACTCTCCTACATTGACACTATGTCTAGTAAATAATTGCAAGTAGGTCAAGTCATCAAGAATAATCGTAGATCAATACCAACCTCATTGCCTACGGCTTGATAGGTCCTAACTAGCGATTGTTCTTGATAACTTGACCTGCTTTGCAATTACCTAGTCCATATATTCCCCTCCATCATTTCAACACCACATAGTGGTAAGAAGTTGGTTGTTGAGAACATTGGTAGTGAGTTTGCAGTGGAGTAGCATCTAGCTTGTGAATTGAAAACAATCAAGTGTTTGTATGGATATATTTTCACCTGGACCCTCGGTCCAACACAACTATATCTAATAGTGCTATAAAGAATCCAAGTTGAAGGTCTTGGCAGTTGAAGAGGCTCAAGATTCTTCAAACTTAAGGCAAAGCGGAAGTGGAATGGTCGAATCTTCTTGCATTTGATATCAACTAAGTGAGTTTGTGCATGGACTAGGAAGTATTGACAAATTTACGCTCATTCACTGTTCACTCCTATTCATTGTTGATGTTCTATTAAGTCACTTTTACATTCATTCAATTTTTTTTGTTAGTATACAACTCTTCTATATATCTCCTTGCTTGGGACTTGTCCTTCATCTTACGATCAATACAACTTGCTCTTGTGGAATTCAGCAACTAGCATTGCTTGTCTTTCTATTTGTCAATATGGTATCAGAGCGAGAACTGTGAGATTCTGCAAGAGAGAGAGAAGAAGGAAGGAATATTTAGAGATTATACCAATTGGTGACATGAACAAGCTTGCAAGACTGTAAAACTATTACATGTAGAGTCTGAAAATGCATGTAATACTTTGCCAAAAGAACTGGTGGAATATTGTAGAAGCTCAATTCAATCCCAAAGCTTTTCCAGCCAACCTTGGTGGTTGAACATTCACAATGGTTCAACTTGAATCAACAGAGGTCAATGCGGTATATGCTATTATCTTGTCTATTAATGATGATTTGGTTGATATTGTTGCTAATTACACTAATCCAATGTTGGCTTTGGTTACTCTAAAAGATGCATATCACTTAGAAAATCAATCTCAAATTTTGACACTCATGAATCAACTACAAGCTATTTGACTTTTAGAAGATGGATCAGTTGAAGACTATCTAAAGAAAGCTCAAGAACTCTGAAACCGACTTGTTAGCATGGAGGAAGTCACTAGAAGAAAAACACATTTGCCACAACCGGCTAAACTGCGACTAAGTGTCCTATACAACTATTTTGAAATTGCACATCCCTCTCTATTTGTACCAAATTCTTATGTCACCATTTGATGTTATTGCTTTACATCATTAGAACAATATGTAGTTGCAAAGTAGTTGTAGAATGAAGTTGATACATTATTTTAGTCGCAAAGCAGTCATAAAATGAAGTGTAGGAGGATTATGAAAGTTGGAATAGAGTTTAGACTTGGAATGAAATTGAATTCTTTTCCATCCAATATTCATCATAGTTGTCGATGTGGACTAGTTCACACTCTATGATATCCACTATGTCGATTTGTAGTCACAAAAAAAAACTAGGAAATAAGTAGGAAACAATTGCAATTATAAAATGATAGTAGTTGTTTTCTAGTTGTTTTTTAGTCATTTCTTAGGTGTTTTCTAATTGTTTTCTAATTGTTTCGTAGTTGTTTCTTAGTTGTTTCCAAACCACTTTCCGATTCATTCGCATTATAAAAATTGTCCCATATCAAATGTCAAGAGTGCCATTAGGTTGGACATATAAAACTTGTAACTACTAAGTAGTTGTATCCTTATGTAATGGATTATGTTAACAAAATTCTAAGATTTCTACAATTTGTAGATTTTGAAATCTACAAATTGTACAAATAAAAAACAAGTTGCAAATGTGCCACAAATAAGTTGCAAATAAGTCATAGACAAGTCGCAAACAAGTCACAAACAAGTTGCAATGATGTTACAAATGAGTTGCCAATAAGTTGTACAACACTACAACTCACCGATTAAGTGCTCAACCTCACGTGGCAGCAAATACCACATAAGCAACCACATCATAAAATGCAACAATGAAGTTTCAAGTAAGCTGCCGAATGAGAAACAATCTTGTTTTGCCTTGCAACTACAATATGAGTATATGACTAGGAAACTTGTCCATAGTGACTAGGGGCCTTTAGATTATCACCAGTTGCAAATGTCCAATGCAACCTCAAAACTAGTTACTCTTTACAATCGCAAAACCCCTCATTTTCTTCTAATGAGTGGCTCCAGACAAAACAATGATTCAAATTGTGCTAAATGGCTTACTAAGGAGTTCTGAAAGTACAATCCAAACATTGATCTATTTAAATGTGCCAATGTGGTCATGACCTTCAAACAAGTGCCATCTAGTTTACTGACCAAATTGCACTGACGTAACTACATAAGCATTGAGCAATTCAACTTGGTAATGAGCAAGCATTGGCGGCAACTTTTGAGCAAAAAGCATCAGAACGTGACAGTTATCACCCTTGTGGATAATGGAGAAGAGTTCCAAGATTACTTTGTAGTGGATTTTTGATAGAGGACCTTGATCACCACTGATCTACTATAATTGTGGAAAAAATTGTTGACACTAACTCTCGGAGTTGTGACCCTGCGAAGCAGCAGTGGCTGCGATGAAAGTGTATATTCACTAAAAAGCCTGTGTGATACAGGTCCCAAGGTGGGTTAAGTACTAGTGCTAATTGGATGAACTAAGTAACAAATTTGGTAATGCTAATACTAACAGTAACTGCTTACAGTACACTACGTGCCACTAACAAGAATACTTAACTAACTGTAGGTAACGTATTAATCGTGTGTTCAGATACGGAGCATATTCAACGTAGTGGAGCGTACTCAGCGTAGTGGAGCTTAATTGCTCCAACACCCCCTCTCGCTCCATATTACCCCCTCTCGCTCTCGATGTCGTCTGTGCATCCGGGTCGGAGTGGCGATGGCACGGGTATTCGTAGCGGAGGAGGACCTGGCTGTGTTTCGAGAGCGGACGAGGAGTATGTCGATGGTAAGTAGGTTTCCTAGGGTTTGAAATTTTCCGGACTGGGGTGTTAGGGTTACCTGGAGTTGTCGTGACGTGTGGTTCGCTAATGGTGGGTTGATGGCGTGGGTGTGGCAGATGCAGATCGGGACCTTGGTGGTGTGGCTGGTGTTGCTAATGGTGCGACGCGTGAGCGAAAGGCTGCACGAGACAGTGTTCGGGTGGTTGGTGGAGTCGGTGCGTAGGGATGGAGAGCGGCGCGTTGCTGGACATGAAGCAGGGTGCGGTGAAGAAGCTCGAAGAAGTAGGAACATGCTGAGGGCATCTGCGAATGCATCTGCGAGAGAGGCGTCGTGGGAGGAGTACTTTGCCGATCCGAGTATCTGGTGGGACAATAGGAAAGGTAAGCGGAACCCTCGCGGTCCAGATTTCAAGCATAAGGTCACGAATAAGGCCTTGTAGATTGAGAGTTGGGGAACACCGGTGTGGGTGAAGCTGAAACTTTCAAGTGATATGAGGTAGAGGTTGGATGCCGATAGCTTGCCGATTGAGGGCGTAGAGATTTAGGGTTACTGGTTTTGTAAGGAGGTCTGCCTGCTGTTGGATGGTGGGCACGAAATGTACTGAAATGTCCTTGGATTGGACTTTCTCACGAATAAAATGGTCCTGTATTCCGATATGTTTTGTTCTGCAATAGAGGATGGGGTTGTGAACAAGTCTCAATGAGGATTGATTGTCTGTGTAAATCTGTGTTGGGTCACTGGTTGGTTCACCAAGCTCGCGCAAGAGGCTGCGTAGGTATAGAATGTCCTTGGTTGCTTCACTAAGGGCTCGGTACTCAGCTTTAGTTGTTGACATAGACACTGTGGGTTGCAATCGGCTGCTCCAAAGAATGCAGGAGTTCCCATACTTGTGCAGCAGTCCAGAGGTGGAGCAACATGAGTCGATGTCGCGACCCCAATCAGCGTCAGTGTAGGAATGAAGGTGAGGAGTTGAGTTTGTTGGAAAGAAAAGTCCATAGTTTTGAGTGCCCTTTAGGTACCGGAGGATATGTTGAGCAGCCTCGAGGTGAGCGAGTTGAGGGTGCTGCATATAGCGGTTGACGATACTGACAGCATAGCAGACATCGGGACGAGTATTCGTAGCAAATAGTAAGCTGCCGACCATGGATCTATAGAGGTGGGTATCGACAAGTGGGGTTTCAGTTTCCTTTGCTAGATGTGTCTTTGGGTCCATAGGAAGTTTTGCAGGGCTGCAGTTTTGTAGTTGGAATCGTTCTAACATACGTTGAATGTAAGTGCGCTGATGCAAGTAGAGGCCGGTGGGATGGTACTGAATCTCTGTGCCGAGGTAGTTGAAAACTAGGCCCAGATCTGTCATTCGAAATTTGGCATGTAGGGCAACCTGGAGGGCTCGAATTTGCTCATGATCACTGCCAGTGATGAGGAGGTCATCTACATAGACGAGGATGATGGTAAGCTGACCATTGCGATGCAGGTAGTACAAATTGGAGTCCGCATTGCTTCGTGTGAGTCCTTGCGAGAGAAGCCACTGGTCAATTGTTGAGTACCAAGCTCGGGGGGATTGCCGAAGTCCGTAGAGGGCCTTGCGGATTCTGCAGACTTTGTCAGGATTCCCTGCTTCGGGGAAGCCATCGGGAATCTCCATGATGATTTCTTCGTTAATGAGACCGTTAAGGAAGGCTGTGATGACGTCCATGTGATGCAGGTCCCAATTGTTTTTGGCAGCAAGGGCGAAGATGAGTCGGATCGTTGACCAACGAACTACAGGTGAGAATAGGTCGTTGTAGTCCAGTCCGTCCTGTTGTTGGAATCCCCGTGCGACAATGCGGGCCTTGAATTTCTCAGGAGTGCCTATGGGTCCGCGTTTTATTTTGTAAATCCACTTGGCTGTGATGGGCTTCATGTGAGATTCTCGGTTGACTACATCCCAAGTGTGGTTTTGTTTGATCGATTGAACTTCTGCGTCCATGGCTTGCTGCGACTTGGGGTCTTTTGCTGCTTGTCTATAGCTCATAGGCTCGTCTAAGAGTTCGCTTACGAATGTCCAGAAATCTTGGAGGTGGGAGGGTGGGTTGCGCTGTCTACTAGGATAACGGGGAGTGGAACGAGGTGGTGACGAGGTATGTTCGGGGTTTGTATAGGCAGTTTCCGTGGGGATGGGTCTAACTGGGGTTTCTCAAGGTGCTACGGGTTGGGTAGCTGGGGCACTGGGGGAATCTGTAGGGAGGAAATCCGGTAGCGAGGCGTTGGGTGGCGAGGCTGGGCAATCAGTTTGAGTGTCAGACAAAGGTAGGGGCGGTTCAAGAATCAGGGGAGGCAGAATCGGGTTCTCTAAGTGACTTTCTGCAAGGAGGTCGTCATGAGCAGGGGAAAAAGTTGCGGAGACGTGTTGTAGACCTAGTTTGGATTCGTCAAAGACTAGATCCCTAGTGACCAGTATCCTTTTGAGTTGTGGGTCGTACGCTCTATAAGCTTTGCTATGGCTTTCGTACCCTATAAACAAGCATCGTTTGCTTTTACTGTCCAGTTTGCGTCTCTGTTCCTTGGGGACATGGTAGAATGCCAAGCATCCAAAAATTCTCAAGTTAGATACGGAAGGTTTTTTACCAGTGAATTTTTCGTAAGGTGTCGTGCCTTGGTTTGCTCGTGTTGGACTGCGGTTCACCAGGTAGTTCGCGGTGGAGACCGCCTCGCTCCAAAGAAAGAGAGGCAGTTGGCTTTGAGTTGTTAAACTCCTAGCGCGCTCCATTATGGTGCGATTCCGCCGTTCTGCCACGCCGTTTTGTCCTGGTGTATGAGCTTGCGTAAGTTGGCGCTGGATTCCTCGTTCGTTGCAGAATTTGATGAAGTAATGGGAGGTATATTCTCCACCTCGATCTGATTGTAATGTTCGAAGCTTGGTGTTGGTTTCTGTTTCTAATTTGATTACAAAATTGCAAAAGAATTGCAATGTTTGTGACTTGTGTTGCAGGAAGTATGTCCAGCTATATCGGGAGTAGTCGTCTGTGAAGATCAAAATGTAACGAGAACCAGCTAGGGTCGGTACCTGGAGTGGACCGATGAGATCGGTATGAACCTTTTCGCCAGGTCGTAACGCCTTCGTAAGCGATCTTCTTGGTAAAGGCTGACGGTGTTGCCTTCCCGTAAGACAGTGTTCACAGACTTGAGGTTTTGCTACGAGATACGGGAGTCCTAAAGTTTTGTCCTTGCTGGACAGGTGGTGAAGACTTTGGTAGTTCAGGTGACCGTAACGAAGGTGCCACAAGGTGGCGGTATCTTCATACACAGTGTTTGTTGTATGTTCGATAGGTTTGAAGGAGTATAGGCCATTTGCACTATCGCGATGGCCACGCGCAATGATCTAACGATCTTTCCCTATGATCCAACAGTGAGCGCATGAGAAAACTACTGTATTGCCCTCGTCAGTTAAAGAGCCAACTGAGATCAGGTTTTTCTTAATGGAGGGTACGTACTTAACGGTGTTTAACTTTATTTGTCCATCTTGGGTTTTAACAGAGGAGGTCCCAGTTCCTCGTACTGCATGCGATTCTCCGCCCCCCGTCTTGACTTCTTGAATAGTCACTGACGAGGTCGACTTGTCTAAGTCTATCTGCTGACTGTTAGAAGCTATATGCGTGGAGGCTCCACTATCCACGTACTAGGGGCCGTAACTATGATCTCCCCAGTATTCGGTTAAGGCGGCGTCGAAGAATTTGACCGAGTTGGCGACGGCCGGATTTTGGTGAGTTGGTGATGCAGGGTTGCGATTTTGTCGACAATTGCGCCAGTAGTGGCCAGCGCACCGGCAGTTGTAGCAGACAACAGGTGGTCTTGGTCCTCGTGGAGAGAACGGCGGGTGCATCGGAGGTGAGTGTCTTGGAGGCAGGCCGAAAGGGGGACGTGGAAAGCCTCTCCCAAAGCCGCGTCCTCGGGGTTGGCCAGCTCGCAGAGAGCTGAACGATGTCGCTAGTGCTTCGACGTCGCCCAGGTGTAGTGCTCGATGTTCGCGTCTGTGAGATTCCGTTAGGAGGCTTGATACAACCTGTTCAAAAGACATAGCAACACTGAGGTGAGTCAGAGTTTGAATTGTACTTTCAAAACTACGCGGCAGACCGTTTAGGATGATCTGTGTCATGGTTCGATCAGTGGTAATTTCTCCCATGCTGGTGAGACGGTTTCTAAGCTCTCGTCCTTTCTTAATGTAATCCTCAACCGATCCTCCCTCTTTAAGTTTCAGGGATTGAAGTTGGCTTGTTAGCGTTAGTATCTGTGCTTGATCACCTGACTGATAGGCATTTTTGAGTGCATTCCATGCCAGTGCAGGATCTGTGAAATTTGCGATCATATCTACCAAGTCGTCACTAACGGAGAGTATCAAGGCAGATATGGCAGTGGCCTTGGTGGTTTCCAGTTGCATTTCAGTATAAGTGCGTCCTGCAAGAGTTGCCGGAAATGCTATAGGGTTGAACGCTTCTATAGTAAGGTTCCACCAATTCTCTCTACGCAGAATCGCTCTCATTTTTAAGCTCCAGACGTAGTAATTAATCATGCCTGTAAGCTTGTTTGCCTCACCTATCGATACATTCCTTTCTGCCATTGTATCGTTCTAGCTTATTGATTACCGGTGCAATCGCTCTCTTCCTACTTGCGGCGGAGTTACAGATCAAGGGATCCAAACTAGCTGTGCGTGTTCCTAAGAAGTATGCGGCTTCTAGCGTAGTCTTGGATCAACGGATCCTTCTGCAGGTAACGATCACTCAGACCTTACTCGTTTCACTAAGTTGCTAGTACGTGCTTCAGACTACTAGACTATTAATCGCTCTAATACCATGTTGACACTAACTCTCGGAATTGTGACCTTGCGAAGCAGCAGTGGCTGCGATGAAAGTGTATATTCACTAAAAAGCCTGTATGATACAGGTCCCAAGGTGGGTTAAGTACTAGTGCTAATTGGATGAACTAAGTAACAAATTTGGTAATGCTAATACTAACAGTAACTACTTACAGTACACTACGTGCCACTAACAAGAATACTTAACTAACTGTAGGTAACGTATTAATCGTGTGTTCAGATATGGAGCGTACTCAGCGTAGTGGAGCGTACTCAGCGTAGTGAAGCTTAATTGCTCCAACAAAAATGGCCACTTTGCCCAGACTATTGTCAATCAAAAACTAGTAATTTTGTTCCCCTTTAAGGTCTTGTCTATGCAAATTATGTTGAATTTTTGGATGCCACCATGTTTGAATATTAGATGGATTATGGACCCAAGTACATGGACAGTGGCACAAGTATGCATATAGCTTTTGATCATCAAAAAATTGAAGTATCTGAACCTAGCACCTTGAAAGTTAGGACCTAAGAAGTCAAAATGGGTGGTAATGAATTACACACCATTTATGGCACTGGCAAAGCCTCTATGAAAACTTCAGCTAGTGAAATAAAACTTATAAATGTTAAGTATGTTCCTTGTATGCACAAGAATTTAATTTTTTTTGGTTATATTATCGTTACTTGCAATATTGTTGTTTTCTGAAATACTTGCTATTGGATATTTGATAAAGCAATTTCCAATCACATATTGGATGTGAAATATTAGATTCTATTGAATGGTCTATATTCTTTTGGCCAACAATTATAGGCCTACGTTACGTCTTTAGAAGATATTGCATTATTGTGGCACAAATGATTTGGCCATCTGAGCTATCATGGTATGTATTATTTCTCCAACAAAGCTTGTATTCTTAGACTTCCAAATATTTCTCCTCATTCTTACATCTATCACACTTGTTTGTTTGGTAGACAACATGAATTTTTTTTCCAAAGCAGATACTACTAGGATTTGAAAACCAGAGTGAAGATTCATTCTAATTTAGCATAGGACTATTGTCTCCTATTCTACCTAAATCCAAATACATTTTGCTATTATGAACAACTATTCTAGAAGAAGCTAAGGATATTTCTTACAAAGCAAGGACCAAATTCTAGTGATCTTTATAAACTTCACATAGAAAACCTCAATTTTTTTGGTTGCGTAGAATATTGTCATATTTCCAAAGAGCATTGCAAAAAACTAGATAGCAAAAGTCAACAGTGTTTTTGTGTGGGCTACGATGCTATTAGCAAAGACTATAGACTTTATGATCCATTTATCAGAAAAATAGTTCTTAGTAGAGATGTTATATTTGACAAATTCAAACTAGGATTCCATCACTTTGCCAAACTAAGACAATATTACATTTATAGACCCCTTTCTACTAGGTTCATTTCTCAATAATCATAGTTCCAATATAGAGTCTCCAAATTCATATGATATTCTACCTTTATAGCCTCATAATGATTACCTACTTTTATATGTAGCGCCGCTTGATCAATCACTCTCTAACATGGGTCCATCCATGATTCAAAAAAGTCTGTCAATTACACCTTCCCATTCGTCTTTGTCTTCCCTCCAATACACATACTATTAGCTATTCAGTCACCTCAAACCTTGACAATTTACCTTCTGTTGAAATTCATTCCCTAGTACCTTCCACAACCACTTGTTATCCAATCAGAACTAGAAATTAACCACCCACCCACCCACCTAAGCAATTATTGGACTCTAATTACCAAGCTTCTTGAAAACCACTCATGTATACCGAGACTTATTTACTTGTCCACCAAAGCAATTATTGGACTTTTATGATTGAGCTTTTTAAAGAACCACTCATGTATGTTGAGGCTAGTTTAAACACCAAATAGCAAACAACAATGGATAAAGAAAACCAATCTATTTAGAAAAATGAGACTTGGGAGATTGTTGATAGAACACCAAATATGGAATTGATAACAACAAAATAGATCTATAAATTAAAGAAGAGCCCATTAGAAGAAGAAAGACCAAAAGCTAGAATCATTGCCAAAATATTTCAACATAAAAATTAGTATAGATTACAAGTTCTTTACTCTAGTAAGTCTAGTCGTCTGTTGGTACACAATACAATTAATTTTTGCACTTGTTGCAAAGTATGGATAGCCATTGCACCATATAGATAATAAATGTGATAACAACTTTCTTAAATAGACCCATTGAAGGAAACATCTTCATGGAAATATCCGATGGACAAAGGCTTCCCTAATGCTGGGAATACTATAAAAGTTTGCAGTCTTTGTCAATCTCTACGCGCTTGGTATTCGACTGTTGATAAATGGTTGCTATGTCAAGGACTTATCCCTAGTGATTTAGATTCAAATGTATATTTCTTTCATTGAAATGGCAAGATAATTGTTATTCTTGTTTATGTGGACAACCTCCTCATTATTGGAAGTGATTTTGACAAACATTTTTTCTCTCAAATAAGCCTTGCACAAACAATTTGAAATGTCTGATGGGTCAAACCCACATTCAAAGGTACCATTGGGATTATTTTACTAGGACTAGTCTAGAGTCCTTTTTTGAAATTTCAAAGCTATCAATTACTTTGATGTTGTCATTTAAATAATTTTTATAGACAAATAGTATTGCAATGCATCCCTTTAATAAGTTGGAGAATTTTTTTATGGATAAAATCCTTAAAAGGACGTAAACCACCAATTTAAAGGCTAAATTTATTATTTTTTTTACAATATAGCACTTTAAATAGATATTTTAATCCAAATTTTTTATATTTCTCATACATACAACTATTACAAAGGATTTTACATGATTAAATCTTAAACACAAAATAATGTAATTTTTTAATCAATTAATTGATTATTGACAACCTACTTATTTGTTTAAAAAAAAAGTTAAGACATTCAATTCCAAAAATAGCTTACATAGCACCCTTAATGTAAATAATATATACAATTTTTTGTTTTGATACAATCATCATTTTAATTATTTTATATATTGAAAAGGACATTCATGTGTTTTACTTCTAAATATTATAGGAAATATAAAATTATTCAAACTGTATCCAAAAAGTCCTTTTCTACTCTATCATATGATTATATATACACATGATTTTTTTGGATTCAATAAAATTATTATTCATTAGAAATTAGACCCCTTTTCTACCATTGAAAAAACTGACATTTTGACATTTTAACTTCAAGTCTTCAATGGGGACTATAGTAAGAAAAAATTAATTTTTTGATGAATAAAAAAATATTAGGTCTAACATGACTTGAAATATTAGTAAAAAAAGACTAGACTACCTATAATTAATAGATTAGAATTAAAAAAAAAATAACTAAAAAAAAATTACGTTGCAGATTTTAGTGGGTTTGATGATTTGATTCCTTTTGTGGTACATTTGAGTGTGATTTGCCCCTAATATTGGTAAAACCACAAACTATCTTGGCACAAAGATTGAATACCATAGCTTTAGACTCTTCATTCACCAACATTTTTATATTCTACAATTGCTTCAACATTTTGGTATGCAAGGTTGTAACTCTGCCAAACTCCCCATGGATCCAAAACTTCTATTGTACAAGGATATAGGTACTCCATTCACTGATCTACACACCTATCAATCACTCGTCAAGAGTTTACTCTTTGCTATGAACACCCAATTAGATATGAATTATGCAGTAAGTTGTATTAGTCGTTACATAGACCAACTACAACAGTCTCATTACTAGGCAGCCAAACATGTTTTACTCTACTTTAAAAGCACTGCCAATTATGGCATATTTTTTTCTAAATGAAAAATCTAGGTTCCCTACATATATTTTTAACGCTGACTAGGATCATGATCTCAACATTCATTGATTGACCTCTAATATTATACACAAGTTGAAAAATTCAAATATAGCTTGGACTATAAGCAAATTACAACCAATTGTATCTCTGTCAATGATCAAAGCAGAATACCATGCTAGGAGCGAAACTACTAAGGATCTTGTTTATTTTTGACAATTACTCAAAGAACTTAGCAAATCATCTAAACAATCCACCCACTTGTCTAGCAACAAACAATCTTGCATCCACTTAGCACACAATCCTATTTTACATTCTTGAACAAAACACATCAGTATCTAAGACCATTTTATTTGGAAGAAGGTTTGAAATGGTCGTATTACAATCAATTTTGTCCCTACTTTGAATCAAGATGCAAATTTCCTTACTAAGCCAGCTTCTCTCATTTTTCTAACCTCAAACCACTTTAAAACAAGAATTTAGCCACTTCCAATAGCCTTGTAGTCACAGGACTTTCACTCCCCTATTTAGTCTATTTATCACCTACTCTAGTGTATACCAATTATCCACCCAGAAAGTAGTCATGAGTGCCTTGTATTTGAAGTTTGGCGCTTGAACATTGTTCCTCTGTCCTCAATTTTTCCACCACTCACTCAGGTTTGCAAAGTATCTCAAGGTCATATTCATTATATTGAGACTTTTTGTAGTCTCATTTTTATCCTCGACTCTAGGATAAACCTCTTTATCTCTTTACTAGTGTTTTTTTATAAATAGGTAACAATACCAACTTTTAGAATTTTATTATAGAATCACTATTTTAGTATTGTTTATTTTTGGTTTCAATTACTATTTTTTTTAAATGAATTTTTCAATAACTAGCATTTTGTCTCAAAATTTGCAAAAAATCTCAATATAATGAATATGGCCGTTCTCTACCAAGCATCAACAATTCCTTATTGTCTTAATCAAGATTGAATCTTTTTTTTTCTTCTCTTTTCAATGCCTCAACTTATTCTGATGTGCATTTGTTTTCCATTGATAGTGCCATCCATTGATAGAAACTTTCCTCAATGGAGTAATTCAGACCACAACTACAACATGAGTAGCACTACCTATACATGCAATCCCAAATACAAAACAACCTCAAACAACCCCCATATGCCAACCAAGTTATTAGCAAAATACCTCTGACAAAGTCTGCAACAATTCTTGCACCAATACAAGTTTATCGATTGGCAAACCAAATCTCTACAACATCTTGCTACTTGGGCTCTCCAAACAATTAGTAATCATATGTAGATGGTGTTGTATAAAGTACCAGTAGTTTGTGAGCAAAAGTGTGTGTTGACAAATTTACGCTCACTCATTGTTTACCCTTGTTTACTAATCACTCTTGTTTATTGTTGATATTCTATTAAGTCACTTTTACATTCATTCAATTTTTTTGTTAGTATACAACTCATATATATATATTCTTGCTTGAAACTTGTACTTCATCTTACAATTAATATAATTTGTTCATGTGGTAGCATCGCTTGTCTTTCTAATTGTCAGAAGGAAGTGGGCTCCAATAATTGACATTTCAATGGCAAGAATTTTTTTCCATACACTTCATGCTCAATGTAGGATTTTCACTAGAAGATCATACATCTACAACTAGATTAATAGTATGTGTTTGGACCATAAAGAACGAAGCTGAGCAGAAGCTAACAATGGCTCTAATAAAAGGTACAATAGCCTCTCAAAAGTGGGATTATGTGTTGGCATCATTGTTCTAACAAAGGATGCTAATATACTAAACTTTCAAGTCAAAATTGAAGCCTTCCCTCAAAACTCAAGTAGCTTCAATGAATCTAAACGTCAAAAATTGTTCACAAAGATATTCATCGGGTCAACTTTTACGCATGTTTGGAAAGATATTGTCTATAAAGTTGAAAATAACATGCAATACAAATAGCTAGGGATCAATCAAAGGCCGATCGACCGCCCAAACATGTGGAAAGTGTTCAAATGTTGATTTGCAAGAGCCCTAGTTTCTTTGTAGTGCACCTAGCTACAAAGCAATGTCAAGATTACAAGGGCATATATAATTGACAAGTGGAGAAAGACAATTGTATGTGCAGAAATATCATTTGGAGAAGGGGGAGTTACTACATGGTAATGCACATCTTCTATCTTGTACAACATCCATTTTCCATCTGATGGAAATTTCATTAAACTAGCATATTCTATATGCCATTTTCAGACTGCTCAGTTTGAACAATAAAATTTCCATCTAGAATTAGTATAGATTTCAGACATCTAATTGTGGTATAGATTTATAACCGTTTGATTTGAAGTATCAAAGTGCCATCTAGGATTGAGTCTAGGACAGATATGGATTTCAAGCATCTAGAACTAATTTAGAATTTAGACATCTAAAATAGGTGTACATTTCAATCTGCTTGGTTTGAACTGTAAAATGTACCTAAGTTGCAGATTGGCACCATTTTAATGAAATTTTCCATTTCCATTTTGTTGTGTTTTCTACGACACTGAATTAATCAAGCTCTTAAATCATACTATTGCTCTAATTTCATAGATGTGCTCTATACGGTGGATGCATGGTTGACATGCTCAATTTTGTGTCACAATATTGAAAATTGCAAACAACTCATTTTCAAATTGATGTACAAGGCACCTCCCAATTTTTTTTCTATGAAACAACTTGGTTTAGGATAATGAACTTGATGTCCAATAGTTCTATGAGTTTTAATTTATTTTTTCATATCATATGTGAGCATTAGAGACTTTTGAATAATAATGGGTATGACTCATATGTATGACAAATTTGTTGTCAATAAAAGTGAAAAGGACTTTTTTTTTTCCTTTGTGTCAATCAAATGAATTATAGGTACTAGATTTCTAATAAAGTTTGAATTAATGTTTTAAGAAATCAATGGCTTGTAATATAGATCTTCTTTATGTGTTTGCTAGGGACTTTTTAATGACTTTTCAAACTCTGAATTTTTTGAGGTCTTTTTTTTTTGCCTATTTTTTTTTCCAAAAATGATTTATCATAAATTTTAACAATTTTCAAGGTCTAGAACTAGAACTCTAGAAGTGCTTGAAGAGCTAGGTACTTTTAGATTTTTTTTTAATTTGATTCTTGTTGATTTCACTCCCAAGCATTTTACTCGCAAAAATTCAGAAATGGACTTTTAGAACTTGGACTTTTGCCAAAAATGAGCCACTCAACCATGCATCCATCCTATAACAATATGTCTTGATAAAAACATTCTAGCCAGGCTAGTTGGTAAAGCAAGTACAAAAGTTTGGCCCTCTAGCTAGTCCACACAGGCCATGGAGAAATCACACTACCACTTCAAAATAGGTTTTGTCAAACATTCACAAACATGATGGAGGCACCAATTGGCACTCAATGTCTCAATTGTCATATGAACAATCATTTGAGTGGTGTTAAGTTTATTGTATGATTCATCATTAGAGAAGAAGAGTGTGAAATAATTAAGTTGCGTAAACACTAAATTAAAAAATTACATTGTCCCTCACTAATTTTTCAACATTTGATACTATATAAATATTTATCTATTATTGTACAAGAATGCACTACTTTTGAATTAGGTATCATTGGAATTGGAACTTAAAAACCTTTGCGTGTGCAAATGGAAATATCTATAGAAATATCTATTGACTTTGATGGCTTGTGAGTAATTTTTTGGAGGGTAAAGCAACTTAATTTCACTATTTAGTGTAGAAGTAAAATTTATGTATAAAGTAAACCAACCATTAGAAAAAAACCCAGGGCCTCTAGAGCCGGACCACCAATTCAAATGAAAAATTAATATATATTTTTGATTAAATAAATAAATAAATAAATTTTTAAATTTTTTGTGGTGTTGGTCCAAAGTTTGGTGGCTTTATAGAGGCCCCAAATTTTCTCTAATGAATGTGGGTTGTAGATCCAATTTTGTTTAAAAGAATAATGACAATAATTTGATCATTCCTTCATAAAATTAAAAATTAAAATTGGCCTTAGTTATTGTCCTATAAGTCTGACTATGCCTATGCACCCTAAAGATACTTATCACATCCTATGCTTGCAATTTCCTCCCCTTCTCTAGAGAAAAACCCACAGCTATTGATCATCTTACCAAAAAAATGTCCCCCCTCTACTATTGTCGATTAGATGATGAGATGGAAAAAAATAGCTGTTGATTAATTGCCCGTTGAACAATTGATCTTGGCCGTCCAACAATTAGAGTTTGGCACTTTGGGATATAAAATACAAATATATATGGATACAAAATAGGGATATGGAATTTGGAATATATAAAAAATTTATAATATATATGGATTATATATATACATGAAAATACATATGTATCCACACAAATTCATACAAATATATTCCATATTGATTGCAATATAAACAAATTTTTAAAACATACAAATATGGTCTTGAGGTGGATATTCACAAGCACAATTTATAATTCATTTTACAAGTGTTTATCACAATGTGCTCAAATTTTTTGATGTAAAAGTTTTACATCTAGTAGAAAGTTTACATATATACCCCTTTCAAAATTTTCGTAAAAGCTTAACAACCAATGGGAGAATGACACATATACCCTTTTTGTTTTCTTTTTGGAAACTATGGAAATACCATGGATATATTTTGAGACGGAGGAAGTACACTTTAATGAGCTAACTAAGGTTCCTTTTGAAGAGCTCTATGGGGCTTTTAGACGGTTCAAATTTTTGTTAATGCAAAGAGTCAAGGACCTATTGCTCCCTTCCTTTGAGATACTCTCCAATCCAATATTTTGAACTTTCCCACCAGTTGCCATTGCCTTCCTTCAAGATGCTCTCTAATCCATTCTTCAACCATCCTTTCTCTTCTACATGCACTTCAAACCCTGTATCCCCTTGTAGTATGGAGACAATGCAGGCCATAGTAGGCCGCCTTTCTACTGCATTGGAAATGCACAAAAGACACATATTGACCACTTGTTGCATGTCTTGCATCTCTTCTTCACTCATGTGGAGAGTCGGATCCACCAAGTCCATTAATCTGCCATCCTTGTGCAGTTGGCATGCCTATATTATGGATGAAATCATGCTCTTTTTTAATTAAAAAAAATCAAAGTCTTATATACTCCTTGTATTATTATTAGTGATGTAAAGGACTAGGTGATGTGAAAGTAGCCAGCTTCATTATGAAAATTAACATATCAGACCATGGGAGGACAAGGGATGTTATTTCTCACAGTGAATGGAATTCACTTTTTACATTACCAGGCATAACCTCAATGTCAAATGGTTTGATTTTGCCATCTTGGTCAACTATGCTCAATCCATGGTTTAGAAAGAAGTGCATTATAATGCTAAAGTAGCCCCACATCATGGAAAAGAGTATGCCTTTCTTCATTCAATGTGAGACAAAGATTGTTATTTCTGTCTTGAAATGACCTTCATTGAGATAATGGAATGAAAAGACAATGGGTGAAGAAGATTGAAGTACCCATTGGGAAAGATAAACTTGCTCCAGTGGCGTAGAGCCATCAATGTTGTGGCGCCCACTTATAATTTCCAAACATAATACTCCAAAGCTGTACACATCTACTTTGTCGCTTAGTTGGCCAAATAAAACATACTCTGGTGCCAAGTATCCTCTACAACCATCATCGTTCACATGCGGAGTAATCATATTAGTGATAAAAGCATTTGGAGTGGATTAAAACTCAAATCATCAATTTTGTTAAAATAGATGTACATATTCAAATACTTTAGCACCTTTTAGAATAGGTGTTCTAAAACATAAATCCACACTCATCCCAAATTTTAGACCTTTGTATATATATATATATCACAATTTTTGGCACCAGAATTGCACTACTTTAACGAAATTGATGTTTCAATTGATTAATGACAAAGGAAGACACTACCAGTGCTTGCATTGGAAGGGTGGAAAAAAGTTTTGACTTACTTGGTTCCAGCAACATGCACAGTCATAATGTGACTTTGTTCATCGGAGAACAATAGAGCCAAGCCAAAATCCGCAATCTTGGGCTCAAGATTAGAGTCTAATAAGATGTTGCTAGCCTTGATGTCTCGGTGGATGACTCTAGGATAGGCCAATGCATGTAGATAATGCAAACCACGGGCAATGCCCAAGCAAATCTTGAGCCGCGTAGGCCAATTCACTAGCTGATCGCTCATATCTTGCTTTTTGGATCCTATTGAGAACAGGGAAAGCCATTACAAAGTACAAACTGATAGATTTATATGTGAAACCTCATTCTCATAATCTCAATGCAAGAGGGTTTTGCTGTCGTGGCATTTTTCAATTGGTTAAAGAGAGGCAAATTAAGACTAATAATGTTCACAGCGTGCCTTGTGCAAATTTTCAATAAGATAGGTATGAATTAGAAATTTAATTGGTTTGGTAGTGAGAAATATGAGAGAAATCTCTAGATACTACTACCAACCACTATTAACTTAGTGAGTGTGGATCCACCTAATACAATCATCTAAATGTAGGAGAGTTTTGCTGTTGTGGCATGTTTTGATTGGTTAAGCAATCAAAGAAGTCAAATGGCTCAACTCTCCTACATTAGCATTATGTCGGATATTTGCAAAGTAGGCCAAGTTCTCAAAAGGAATCGTAGGTCAATGCCAATTGGTCATGATCAAACGATTATTTTTGATAACTTGACCTACTTTGCAATTACCTAGTCTGTATTTTTAGCAAGAATGATGATTAAGATGATTAAGGATATATATATATATGGTTACACAAATGATGGGAGCAGAAGAAGAAGCCAAGTGAGCTAGTTGTCAATGAACAGAGCTATGCTGAACAAACATAACCTACCGAGTAGGATTTGGTCAACATCGAAATTATCCACGTACTCGTACACCAACAGCTTTTGAGATTCACGGAGACAATATCCTTTGAGATTCACCAGATTTCGGTGCTTCATGCCCGTGATCAAAACCACTTCATTCAAGAAGTCATCGTGGCCTTGGGCTGTTTTGACGAACAGCTGCTTCACGGCCACCACATGTCCACACCCTTGGCAGCACACCCTGCACATTAAATTTTATTCCAAAATCAATCAGGACTCAAAATTAGGATGTGACGGAGTTGTAAACTGACTACATCAGTTAGAAATGGTACTTTCTGTCCTTGTGGCCAGACGGTTGATATTCGAATAAATAATGTATTGGTGCACCTTTGTATACAGCTCCATAAGCGCCCTCCCCCACTTCATGTCTTGATGAAAGTCTCGTGTGGCACCCCGCAGGTCATTGTACGAGAAAATAGTGGGCTTCACGTCAAACTCCTCAAATTCTGAATCGCAGTCAAGGGAATGAATGCTACCAAAAAGATCTATTGTTCGAATCTAGATAGTGACTAATAGGGTATTTCATTGTAATGGTATATTTCATGCGCCATTTTCAGACTGCCCAGTCCGAATTGTAAAAGTGTCATCTAGCACTGGTTTAGGTTTTAGACATCTAGAAGCAGCTGTACATTTCAGACCGTCCAGTCGGAACTGTAAAAACTGCCCACGTTGCGAAATGGCACCATTTTAATGAAATGCAACTGTATGCGCACATTGCATGCCCAAGGATACATACTTTGTTCGAATTGAAGTTGCAGATACCGTTTGTATCTTCGGTTTTTGATAAGTATAGCCCCCACAACAATCAGCAATATCGACACCACCGTAGTGGCTGAAATGATGATAATCTTGCGGTTGTCCGTTTTGGCTGCAAACGAAAGAAGGCAATGCAATAAATTTTCTGAGTGTTGGCGAACAATTCAAAAATAAATTACGATGGAAATGGCTCTCGAGACAAAATAATTCAGTATTGCACTTGCACATCCAAATTGGAGATAGTCTCTCATGTGATCGATCGTCAATCTGCGTTACTTACTTGATGTTACAAAGCAGACTTGTGAACAGTAGCATCTGTGGGTATCATCGTTGGAGTCCATATTGTTACAATATGGATTCCCTTCTAGTCTGCAGAGTATCAGTTAGTTAAAAAGTGACCATTATCAAACAAATGAGCTACCAAAACGAACATGACAGCATCTTGCTGGGTGAAATGTATCCACTGGATTCAGATAATTATTTCTTTGCGACAAACTAAATAATGGCGACAGAAATGTACTTACAGGAAGACAGTAGTGGTGTTAGCGACGATGTTACTGTTCGAAATTACATTCTGGATTCTATTGTTTCTCAAACTCATAATCCCCAACTTCTCAGATGAGTTGCCACCTGAGTTTTTGTCTTGAAGTAACCCCAGCTGAAACATGTTCAAAATGTCAAGGGTTCCTGTAAGATTGTTGTTGTCTAGGTACCTGGCAAATACTTTTATGTTCAGGCTAGCAAGCAGAGACTCAACTGCCATCTCATTTCCTGTCCAAATCTGACAGCTGTCTAATGTCACGACTATAAAAATTGTAGAAGTAGTTCAGATTGATCTGTATCTCAGCTGTTGCAAGATTTGATGGCTACCGTCCAATGAAAGCATAGTTTGGGTAAGTGGAACAGGGCGTGTAGCTTACAGTTCCTCCACAGAGCCAAGGCTTGAGGCATTCCAGGATGGGAGAGGACCAATAAGTTGATTGTGAGACAAGTCCACAAAAGCCAGTGCATGACTTGCATTCAGATCCAATATATTCACCAAGTTTGCGGTCCCGGTGAATCTGTTCCTGCCCAAATCCCTGTACCATATCCACCCATGCAGATCGATCATGTAGAGTAAATATGTTGCATATGAAATTTTTATTGAGACATACTAAGTTCCAAATCTTTCATTTTCTTCAGGAAGAATTAATTTACTGTAGGAAGACTGAGTATAGGATCAACCATCCTAGCGTGCAGAGAGTAGACTTACACATAACGTAGTGTAGAAAACCCTCTGAGATCTGGCAACGGCCCCTCAAACTGATTCCCAGAGACATCCCTGGAAAATGTTCCATTATCAAACTCTAGTACAAAGTTTGATTTTATCACGGTCACCGACAGCAGATAAATATTTGCATGGCTGTTCTTTAAACTGGATGTCGAAAGTAGGTCAGCGAACTAGTAAGATGGGGTGGAGCTTACAAATGCGTCAGACGGTGCATGGGAGTGAGGTTTGGCAAAGTGCCATTGAAAAAGTTGTCAGATATGCCCCTGAATAGTAGAAACAAGCCGATCGATTTGTCATGAACATGCAATGAAACACAGGTAGACAAAGCTCACATGATGCAAGAATAACTGGGCATATATTTCTTATAACTTCAAAACAACTGAAGAAAAAACGTAGAGATCAATCAAACAAAGGCCGGCCTCACAGTATTTTTACTTCCGTTTTATTTGAAAATGCATCCGCTTGGACTGGTCCATACAAACGATTACCACCAATGCGGAGTTCTTCGAGGTAACTCATGGTGTGTAACTGTTCAGATGGATAGGGCCCTGTGAACTGATTGCCACTCAGGTCTCTGTTGAATGCGCAGAATACGTACATTGAGTGTTAGTGGAATTATGCATAGATTTTTCAATCCCATTACAAGCTTAATTTGATAGTTTAATTTACCTAGTAAAGCTTTCTCTTCTTTACAGTGTTATGTTTGCTCAGCGACTGACTCAGACTACGGAGCCTGGATCAATTTAGTTGGATATATAATATAGTTCGATCTCAAGTGCGACAAGAGCTTCGGCTTAAATTGTTTAGGTTCTTCAAGGATGAGACATAACACTCACAATTGCAGAAGATAATACAACTTTGGCAGACTTGGAATCGTGCCGTTGAAAGCATTGTCGTGGACATCCCTAAAAGTCAAATTCAGGCACAATTTGATTCACCAGTACATTCAGTACAGCTGATGGTACTGAGGGAATCCAATCCATCAGTGTTATCCTTGGATCAACAGAAATACAGAAGTTAAGAATGATCAAAATTGCAGGGTGAGCTAGATGTGGAACTTTCAAAGCTACTTGCACATTCTCTTACAAATATTAATGTTCACAGTAATCTAGGGAGAATGTGATATAGTATCTAGTAATATTACTAGCTTACAAAACATTCAAAGATATGGATTGGAGTTCTTGAGGGAGAGGACCGGTGAGGTTCGGATTTCCTGTCAATTTCCTGCACATGTATATTAGTTGACATAAGTGCACAGATCAGCAATTTGGAAGATAATTGTGATAGGAGAAGTTAACCCCTAATAAGACGAAAAGGTCTGAGAAGGTTTCATGGTAACGTCAATTTTGTTGTATTGTCGGATATTCACGACAGTGCCTCTTTCAAGGTGGCGTCTTGAAACGCGTGTAAATGTATAGCAGTCCCAGTTTTAAACCACAATTTCGTTAAATAAGCGGAATTCCACGACTTTGGCACTTTTCAGGGAGTGCTACCTGAAAAGCAAATCTATACTGTTTCTGATTTTTGGAGTTTTCTATAGATGAAAATCACAGTTTTTGGTTTCCAAAATCGTGCCAATTTAACGAAATTGATAATTTTGAGAGCTTTCTGCAGCTGACTGTCACAATTTGGGCGCTTTCAATTTGGGCGCCTATACAACGAAATTGACCAATGGTCAAACTTACAATTAATTTTAATCTTAGAAATATCTCTCATAATTTTCACTTGAGACTATGATATTGTTTGTTGCAAGAAGCAAAGGTGCTCGAGACCAGGGCCCTTACAATAATCCTGTCCCAGGTGAGGGTGAAAATTGAGGGTACTAAGTACGTCTCTCCCCCTCAACCGAAAACCTGAAATTGAGTTTGCTGAACTTGGAAAGGAAAACCTAAATTAAGTGGTATATAAGTCAACTTACAAGTTTGAGAGATACAAGATGTTTCCAATGTCCGGTGGCAAAACGCCCACAATCGATGCATTAGATAAATACCTGTCCATTCACATTTCATTATGAACAAAATATCATTTGGAGTACCTTGACAACTATATATTCGTAGTGTTTTTCGAGAATAGATTGAAGACTTTGCAGAGAAATTCCATTCTAAACAAGACCGAACAACACCCGGCCAAAAAGTTCAGGATGATCGATGTCATGAGGATTCTCTACTTCATTACTAGTACTAACGTCAATTTCGTTAAAAGTGACGGGATTCCGGCGCCAAAAATTGTGACATACGTGTACACAATGACCTAAAGTCTAGGAGAGGTACGGATTTATGTTTCCGAACAGGTGTTCTGAAAGGTGAAAAAGTATTGGAATTCAGTCAATTTAACGAAATTGACTTTTACTGTTGTCTTGAGAGGAATGATGCATACGAACTCAACTACATCGATCTTTGAGAAAGAATAGAGGTTAGAATGCTTACAAGCCAGATACGTAAACTCCTATCTCTGAGCAATTTTTATCTTTACAGTACCGCGAGTACCGCGAGCACTGCACTCCTTGCCAACTGGGCGTATTCGTCACGTTCGAATTTTGATCGATATACTCGCAATATTCGTTCTTCGTAGAATTCCAGCCTGCCAGGTTACTTCCCTTATCCGGGGTATTCTGCCATGCTTCCCAGACTGTGTCAAGCGCTTTCTCTACAAATTTCAGAGAAGAATAAATTTCAGCAGTGAAGGTCCATAGATGAACACCGAACTTTTTGAATCGAACTTTGAGAATGATGCAGAAGATTGATGGTCAATTTCATTAAAATGGCGGTATTACTGAAGTTTGGCGCTTTTACAGTTTAGACCGGCCGTTCTGAACTCTATACCTGTCCACAATGTCACACCGTCGAAATGGCGCAATAATACCGCCATTTTAATGAAATTGACCAATTTGATACTAGCCACCACAGGAAACAGTCGAAACCTCGGCAAAATACGATCAGAATTCGAACGTGACGAATAAGTATCACTGGCATGGCCATCCTATCCAAAGACCACTTCAAAAAGAATCATTTCCAATTTTCAAGTTCTTGAGACATACGTTCAGCAGGCATATAAAAGACTGTAATTAATTTGCCCTTCAACAAAGCTGCAGAAGAATAGCAGAAGGACAGAAAGACCCTCGAACAAAAATCGGCGCTTCACGTCCCGCGCACCCATTTTGGCTCACGGCGCTCTGTTGCTAGCTAGTTCCAACAAGGGGCAACACAGGCCAGGCTAGCTGAAATTTCAACAGAGGCCAGGCTAACTGATTGCAAAGGAATAATTGACTGCAAAAGAATAATTGACTACTGCCACAGAATAATTGACTGCAAAAGCAGAATATTGATCTGCGAGGTATTTGGGTCCATCGCAAATGCAAAACCGACTGCAACAATTATGCCGGAGATCGAGCAGCCCGATCTCAGCTCGTCAGTTCCTCGATCAATGTACGTGGTCCGTGGCCTTCCTTCAACTTGACTAGTGTGCAAAAGAGTAATTAATGTGCAGGATTGCAAAAGAGTACTGTAATATCAACGCAGTTGTTGTGCAGGATTGACAACCATCACAGGGCGCTTATTTCAGTCTTCGGTGTTCAGCCCCCCGTGAGTCTCACTTTCTTCTGATTGCAACACGTGTCCAAAATTACTGTAATTAGTAAACTTTTGTAAACTTTTACAGGTGTCGCAATCACGCATACACAGAAGAAAGTGAGACTCACGGGGATTGAACACCGAAGACTGAAATAAGCGCCCGGTGCATCCGCATATATCGAGATGACGTTGGTGAAATATGGCTTATTGAAACTACTGTATCGTCATGCTCATATATAATAGACTGACACGATAGTTACTCAGATTCCATACACAAAGACAAGTACTCACAGATCCTTCGTTTGGCAGCAAGACAAATACATTATGCTTGACCCTGTAACGCCGAGGACGCCAATTTTTGGCGTTTGGATGATTGTGCAGTCATCTGTACATTGCTTGGAAACTTTTTTTCATCCATTTCATTTTTGTTCACCCTCCATGGTGGATTACAAAGAGTGTATAGTTGAATTTGTAGTCATGCAAGTGTCTATCTTCACATAAATGAGAAGTTATTAAAAAAAACGGATCACAAAATATGCTATTTTAGTGTATTTTGGGAAGTTGTTGTTCCTTGCTCTAAATCTGAAATTTCTTCACAAAAATGATATTTTTTGAGTTTGATCCCAACTAACAAAATGAAGGTCATCTAATGTAGGTTCTTCTCCAATTTGAATTTTGAAAAAATTCTTAATATTGCATATTTTATTGCAATTTGAACTTTGGGTGTATTTTCAATGTCTATTATTTTCTAATTATAGAATGAGACGGAAATTGAGTTTACACCATGATGTTTGTCATTGTAGTATAAACACATGATGAAATTTTCAGTTTTTTTGAAATAATTTTCTATTTGATGTGATTTTTCTTCTCTTTTTCTTCAAAAATTCTCAAAAAAATCAATTTTCCACAAAAAAATCTAATTTTTTTGTGAAGTAAAGAAGACATGTAATTTCATCTCTGAAAAATAAATTAAATTTTTTTCATACATATCTAGTTGCAAAATGACAGCAAATTGAGTGATAGGCACTGAGGCCTGAAATCAGTGGTTGTAGGTCCGTCATTTAGGGGTTAATACACCTGACATACACCTGACATACACCCCTCTGTACCAAGCTACGCAGAGTACACCATCGCTCAAAAAAACACTAGCTAACTTAACACAGCCCCAGCGTAGCACACATACGGAGAGAGAGCTATATCAGCTACAGTCCTGAGGTTGACACACTGACAGTACTGGTCATCATGAAACAAGAACGCTCCGCTGGTTCGTCTTCCAAATTCAAACGACTGCTTCGCTGGCTCAGCATGATGCAGAGTGTTCTTTGTTTCCGGATGTAGGTCATCCAATTCTGAATTCATCCTGAATTCATCCAACAGGCTTATGAAATGCAGACGTCGACATGAAGGGGGATACGTATTCCTGGAAGTTGGATGCTCCGGAATTCAAACTGCTCCTCCTCTTGACCCTTAACCCTTAGACGTTGACACGGAAGTCAAACATCCAATGCATGACAGGGTATCATTGTACTAGGACAGAAGTGCAATTATTCATCCTCAGAATTTTGTTATGGTCTTCTATAGTAGTTTGACTTCCAGTAAGTGCTTTTGCTATTCCTTTAGCCAATGATTCACACGGTAATGAAAAAGGATGATTTCCAACTATTCATCCTTGGAATTTTGTTGTAAAAAGGGTGGTCTTCTATAGTAGTTTGACTTCCAATGAGTGCTTTTGCTATTTCTTCAACTAATGATTCAATGATTCACACGGTAATGAAAAAGGATGATTTCCAAGGTCACCTTCTCGTCCTTTAAGGCTTAAGGGATGGACTAGTGATTGTGGAAATCACCTCTTTGGTTACCATGTGAATCATTCTCTTAGAAAACTACAAATGCACTCATTGGAAATCAAATTATTGTAGGAGACAAGTCTCCCCTTTTCACAACAAAATTCCAAGGATGAATAGAAGGACTTATGTCCTACAAGGATTATGTGTCGTCCATTGGATGCCAAATGTCTTCCTAGCTCGATGTTTAAGGGTTAAGGTCAACTATAATTTGTAAGATAAAGATTCTTGTGTTATTTTGAAATCAATTTTATCCATCTAACTTATTTAGTTTGTTATTATAATATGAAAAATTTGATGAAGGCCCGAGCTTGTTGGGGATGGAAACATAGAATTGGAAAAAAGATGCCTCCAAACTCTCAAAATTCTTATTTTGTTGTCATTGAAATCTTTCCATAAGGTAAGATTAAGTTCTAATTTGAAAACAATATTTTTTGAAGAAGGATGGGATGACTAAAATATGTCAATGGGTGACTAGATGACATTGCAAATATTTCCAAAAAAATCTAATTTGATCCTAAATGACCAAATGATAAAAAATATTTGCTTCCACAAGACATTGTAAAAGAGGACATGTGATATCCAAAATACTATATAAAAGGCTCAAGAATATTGACTCAAAGCAAAGAAAATGTTCTTAGAATAAGCCAAAGAATTTGACCACCTCATGATATTCTTTTCTAGATACTTGACTCTTTCTTCAAGTTGAAGGGAGTAGATAGTATTAGTGAATAATTTTTCACATATGAACAAATCACTTAAAAAACTTCAAGGAAAATAACAAAATGTGCCTATAGTAAGAAAAATAATATAATACATTACTTACCAAAAAAAGATTATACCTTGAAGGTCATATTCGTTATATTGAGACTTTTTGCAGATTTTGAGACAAAATGCTAATTATTGGAAAATTCATTTAGAAAAATAGTAATTGAAACCAAAAATAAATAATGCTAAAATAGTGATTCTGTAATGAAATTCTAAAAGTTGATGTTGTTACCTATTTATAAAAAAATACTAGTAAAGAGATAAAGCGGTTTATTCTCGAGTCGAGGATAAAAATGAAACTGCAAAAAGTCTCCATATAACAAATATGACCTTCTTGTAAGTTATTATAATTGATTATAAACAAATTTTGTATTCTCATCTTAGGCACTCAAGGTTACCCCCTAAAGGACCGGAGTGGGGTGGGTGGGGTGAACATAGATTACATAGCTCTTGCATAATTTTTGAGAAAATGTCACCATTGACAAGATTGATGAAAGGTGTTTAGTTAGGCAATACTTTGTATATATATTGAAATTGGAGTGTTAAAATTGAAATGCTCAAAAGTCATTGGATGAAATTGAGGTCTTCAACAAGACTACAAGTTTTTAGACAATAGGGAACTTGAGAACTACACCACATGAACAATTTGATGTGGTCAGGAGATGACCACATCATATAATAATATTTATTTAATTTTAATTTTCTTTAATTTTTTAATATTCTTACAACAATGCATTGGTTCACAACATGGGGAACAACCCTGAAACAACCCTGCCATGGCCTAAAGTCTCATCTAATGGCTCCAAAAACTTTGATTTTTTTCCAAAAGTATATATCATCATAATTTTGAAGCGTAATTTTTTTCCAATCAATCATTTTGAAGTGTAGAAAAAGATGAGGATTTGAAGTGACAGCCCAAAGTACCTTCTCTGTTCTCCAAAAATTCACCAAAAATCACAAATCACACAATTGATCATTTCTTGATCAGATTGCACTTGATCAGATCACAAATTCAATAGAAAAATTCATGTAGGGTCTCTTTGTTGTTCAGACTGTTGGTGAGATTCACATTTCAGATTTTCTGCATTGCAGAAGCCACCTGGTGGCCTTATGAAGTTATGATCCTTTAGGGGTTAACAAGAACGGTGCAGAAAATACTATGTGTACTTCCCCAAAGCCAGAGATGAACCAAGGTATGAACCAAGGCAATCGCACAAAAAGCTTTAAAAGTCTGACGAGGTTTGAAAGGTTTCTTATAAAATTAGAAACTAGCGATTACTACCGCAAAAGGGTACATGAAGACCAGTGACCAGCCGTGAGATAAGATTCAAGACTGATGCACGTCAGTTATTTCAAAATTTTCAGTTATATCAAAGTTCAAGCAACTTGGCCAGTCCGACGAAAGCTGGAATTTCCATGAGAGCTATACAAGATTTCACTATTTGCCTGATCTGAAGGGGTGAAGCGACACCCTCTTAAAACTGTACCACAATCATCCCAAGTCCTACTTGGACCACAGAAGAAGAAAAAAGGCACTGCTTGCTACTGAAATTTAGCATGGCTGTAACAGGTTACGGCTCATTACTCTAGAAATAAACGAGCAGTAGGCAAAGGGACTGTTTGGGGACATCTTACAGGATCGTGAAGATGATATTTCCCCAATGGAGTATATAAACAATTCAGGCTATCTCAGTAAACCTCGACTCGTTGTTAGAGACCTGATGCACATCAACGGAGAAAATCCTCCAAGAATCAGTTGTGGGTTCTCATAAAACCAAAATACGATGGAAGTCTGAAACGAACGTCATAATATGTACATCCGTACGCTAAACTCTTACTGCACTTCAGCAATGAGACATGCAAACCATCATGCTCTGAAGCTACAAAGTCAAACAACCAAGATAAAACATAAGGCCCAAGAACACCCAAAAGCAATTACCATCATAAAAGTATGGAAAGGAAAAATGCACAAAGATAGCATCTCACCGCTGGTCCTATTGCAACAGTCTGTGTGCGTTGAAGCATAACCATGGTCTCGTCATGCCGTCCACCAAATGCTGAACGAGCAATCCAATGCTCAAACTCCTCGTAATTCTCGAACCGAGGTGGGTCACAGAGTCCTCCCTACGATAAACAACCCTCTCACGGAATTAGAAGCGAAAATCCAGCAATTACACAACTTTTGAGAAGCATACCGGCACTCCTCAACATAGAAACTCAAGCACAAGGAAAGCAAGCATTCATCTCGACCAAGGATAAATGAACAGAGAATCACATCTATAGGTATACAAATATACCCGTCCACGTGGCAATGACTTACTGAAATATGTTCCTATGAATACCAAGAACAATAACCTCATTACTATTGATTGCTTGTGTTATCTCTTTACCCCACGCTTGTCGACATGAACAAAGGCTAATTACTGTATTATTTTTCACAAGCTCAAAATCAAATTAACAAAAATAAGCACCCACGCTCCTGTTATGGAGATGGCATCTTTTTTCACAGCCAGTCAGATTTAGTACATGAGCGTACCCAAAGAAGTTTGAAACAGGGTGATCGATCTCTACCTAACCTAAACTCCGGTGCTCCAATGGAGTACAACTAAGCGAACTTTACGGAGTCGTGAGGCACAAATGTACCAAATTATGTGGATATGGAAGAGTGAATTGTCGCAAAACTGAATTTAGACCACACAGAGGATAATCCTAGGTCAAGAGCTTCATGTTCGAGTTCCTGATTATTAAGCTGCACGCAAGTCTTCTTGGCTGCTGCTGAGAGTCGACACGAAGATTTCCCGACGTTAACTGGGGCTAATCCTTTGAGGAATAGCCCCCACTTTAGATCCCTTCTACACTGTTTGAAATCTCGGGCGTTCTTTGTTCTTTAGACCCCAAAAATGTCCACCTTGCCCGGGCTACAGTTTATCCGGGGTTAAGCCTTGGGGTCTAAAATGGGGCAGTTTAGACCCCCCCAAACTTTAGCCCCAGGGGCTAACGCCACGAAAACTTCCTGTGGTCTCAATCGGAGCACAAATTTTTCCCGTATCAAGGGGTCATGCCATGGGTTTGCATAATATTTAACATGAGGAAAAGGATCGGCAAGCTTAGTACTAAGTGGGGATCCCACTTCAGATTTCTGAGGTGCGATCGGTATGATGTCCTGGATACAAGGGCTCTTCTTTTCTGGCGTGATGGTAGCAGTTCTACTTTCAGCAGGTTCTTTATAATTAATTAGCGATTCAGGACACGCAAGTGCAAATTCAGGTACATCCTGTTTCTGCAAAAGGGAAATTTATATTGAAACCATAGGTGACAAAAGTGGACACAGATTGATTTTATTGCACGCTTACCTTGTTTATGACACGCTTTCCACTCAGGTTTCAGTAATCCTAGAACTGCGCTCAATTCATATTGTCATTGAGTCATTGAGTTTTCCAAAAGAAAAGCGACTGGGTATTCAGTAGTTGGCTGGTCGAGATTGTCCAAGATGTGAACCCTAAACGCTCGTTCTCTTCCACGCAAGACAAAGAAGTGACGGAATGTCAAATAAGATCCTTAGTCGACCCACAATCTGAAGAAGTACAGAAGTCTTGTGGAGGATACCTGTCCAGAATGTCCTCGCAGTGCTGGAGCCATTGAAGTGACTGCAGAAGTCCATGAAGCTTGTTCTTCCTGCAATTGGATATTTCGGAAGCAGTGTTAGCTTTTAAGCTGTTAAAACATTTTTATATTATCACTAGGTTGACAAACATTCAAAGCTATTCAATCATTAAATATTTGGGGCGTATAAAATTGTATGCTATTGAAAAGATACCTCTTCACGTGTAAAGGCTTTCGTCTCTTCACTCAGCTGTGGCTCCTTAAGATGATCACTGGAAACAGTCCCAAGATGAGAAGATATCAGAAATTCTTCATATTATTCTGCCCGCATAATCATTATTATTTACAAAACAAGAACAATATATACAGTATACAGCAAAGCAACAGTTCAATTGCATTGGGATATCAAGTAGAACCAAAATCACATACTTCAATTACAGAAAAATCACTTGTTGCGCAAGTCTGTCGAGAATATATTCAGCCGCACAGTACCTGTTTTCTTCTGGGTCAGGGAGGTCCATGGTCATGAATGCGGCCTGGAGTATCAAATGTGGAGAATGGTTTCAGAAATTATGAACCAGAAAGTAAACAGTAATAGGTATTTAGTAACCCAAAGCAAGCGACTCAGAAGATAGTCCGACATATTCCTCTGTCGTACCTGTTCATCTATTATGCTGCTGGCCTCAGCGAGCTGTTCTTCTAACTGTTCTTCTAGCTGCAATTCAAGCGCACAAGAGTCACCAGCTTGTCCTTCCTTCTGCCCTTCTTGGAGCTGCATCATACGCTCCTGTCCAATAAGACCATGTAGACAATTAAGAACTCTAATCTCAAAGCATCTTCGCAGTGAAATACATAATTATGCACAATAAGTGGTACAAATTGACATCAGTCGTCGTTCATCGCAGAGACACAGTTGGTTATATGGTTCGGATAAACAATGCAGACAGAAGATCTTCAGAAATAAAGAATGCATAAAATCTGAGTATCCGATTTCCAGAAGAAAGGGCAACTGAGCAGGAATATAGAACAAGAATCTACCTTTATACTGGAAATTTTAGCTCGCAAGCTCTGCTCAATTTGATCTCTAGCCATGTGAAATGGTAAATCAAAGACGTCCTGGCAATGCAACCTTCTCTTTGTTAGTACAATTAACAGCTTCAAGAGAATCACATATTTAGTCGAGAGAACCAGTACACGTGTTAGTTGCACCGAAATCGGTAAAGAACAAATAGCAATGAATTGTATCAATGAACAGCAGCATAAGAACTAGAGAGCCAATCTTATTTGCAGCAGCACTCATGGCAAATCACGGTGCTTCATGACCTGTCACCAAGCTTTCTACGACGAGAGAGATGCAGTGGGACCCAAGTATACTCTTGGTTGCCTAAAATTCTCATCTTAAGAGCATAATTATGGATGCTAGATATGCTATTGGGTGCCAAGTACTCCAAAGACCAGCTGCCAATACTGGCTTAAGAAATTTATAATATACCTGACACATGATAATTAATGCAGATAACAGCAAGTGCACTTACAGTACGGCCTCCCAAAGGGGTCGAAGGAGACTCCAGGTCCACACTTCCATTCGTAATGTTTCCAGGCCTACTCGAGCCATTTGATGTATTAAAAAAATCCCGCATGTCAGCCTGCAAATTTAAAGCAAATTAACATGCTATTTACCGCAAGTTGGACAAGCAACAGATCCCCAAATCTCCAAGTTCAGGCTTAAAGTGAGTCGAATCCAGCCTTCTACTAACTTTCAAAATGTTGAGAATTTTTCATCCTCGATTAGCATTGGAAACGGTAAGCAGATGATCATCAGTAAAGCATTCTTTAGGGCGAAGAGAATTTAACAACAGCATTTATTCTTAGTCTTAATTAGTGTGGGTTTGCCTCCCTTGTTACAACACCTGCATAGATCGTAACAATGCACGCAGATCTGCATTCTCAGCGACTAGATCCTGCTTCTTGGATTCATAAGCATCAACCTGCACAAGTGTCCCCGCATGCAACTTTTTGCATTAACATTCCAATCCTTTAAGTATGACCACCATAAAACACGTGTTACAGATGCAGTACCTAGACCAAAGTTGAAGTAGAGAATGAGGTTCAACCTGCTAAAATATCACAATGCACACGATATAACAGACGGTTGAAAATAACAAATTTATTTCCAAGCATAATGTTCTTGTAAGCAGGTTTAAGTAAGGGGATGGGGGTGGGGGTGGGGTGGGTTCTAAAGAAACCAGGATGCCAAAGCGAAAATTTATTAAATATCGACGTTGAAATATCACTGTACGACAGGCCCATAGTATTAGACGGTAGGACAGAGTTAAACTTACAATCATTTTGTAAAAGTCACCATCAGCTTTCTTAGCGTTCCATGTTCCCCGTTGCCTCCCTTCTTTCTGATAATCAAACATGGCAGACAAACTAAAATTCTCTGTCATCGTTTCACCCAGACCTGTACTTATCAGAAACCCTGAGAAAACTGCTACGTGATTGATAGAGCTGAGGGCAAATAACAAGTTGTATTAAATAGAATTAGGATTCAGAGGGACGAGGCAATCAAATGTTAAAAACATGCAATGTGGCAGAGAACGGAACTTGAATGGAAAAGTAAGTTGAATTCCCACAAACAACCTAAGGGCGTGAACAATGTTGTCTTACCCAAATATGACATCCAGATCTAAAACTGCAAGCACAAATTGATAATGTCTGTAGAATGTGAAGCACTGTACCTGAAGAAGGTTCATGATTTCTATGCCATTCTTTGACTCCTTCTTTTTCTCCATTACCACCTGATTCAGTCGCTCCTGTATTCAATCCAAGGGATAAACGTCAAAAAAAATGAACCCTTTTGCAATTGAACTTAGCAGAGGTATAGAATTTGTGGAACCATCATTCTTCCACTTGCTCAGAATTTGCAAAGCACACTCGTACATGACGATTCTAACCGACAACTGAACTTCTAAGTACTCTTTTCAAGCTCAACAATGATCTGAATAGTAATTTGCACACAGAAAGCTGCAGGAAGAGCACCTGTAGCTTCACATACTCCTTCTCCTTCTTCTTTAATTCATGATTCTGCTGTGATCTCACTTGCTGTCCCAAGTAACCAAGTGTATACGTCAGGACTTGACAAACAGAATCACATCAATAAAGTCATGACAGAGGAATAGGTAAACTCTGAACAATAATCTCTATATTTCTGGTTAGCATTAGAACATAGGACAAACCACCACTCCTGCAATCAGAATGGAACTCCCGTACATGACTTTCAGCGCAAATGGCTATTTTGTTTAATGAAACAGTTACAGTTACGACAACTGAACCCCACGTGCTTTGCAACAGCAGAATATGCTGGGCATACCTGAGTGGCAATCAGCATGCGTTGCAACTCGTCCTTCTCTAGTTGTAGCTTCTCCAACTGCGTCTTAAAACTCGTTGTCAACTTTTGTTCCTGTTACCACCCGCAAACCCCAGTTCAATTTCTAAACGTGCCAGACTGTACTTGTACTGTACACGTTGACTTTGAGCCTAAAGCCATTCATGTAGATCTTCGTGGCACAGATGATCGGCTTCATTCAGATAGCAACAAATGGCTACTAGTGTATTCATCTTCGTTAAGTTACCTTGCTCGCCATCGTTTGCATTTCACGTTCTTTGATACTAAGCTGATCAGACAGTCTCTCCATCTTGGTCTCTAGCCTGGACATATCTGACATCAGCCTGCACAACAAATGAGTCTCAGATTTACAGTACACTTGTAAAAGGTCACGTTAACTTTTAACGGTTTATATGGGCTCTAGATACTGATATATAAAGATTCTCTCAATATCGAGCAGTAATGACGATAACAACCAAAAGATGAGCCATGCAGAGCCATCTGCATGTCCGTCTCTAAGGCATTGAATTAAATTGGTGTCAATGCAGTCATACTTTCAGCCTCGCAGTAAGCAATTTTTGGATGAACATAGGGCGAAACAGATCCAATATGAGAGATACATTGTATTCAAATCTCTTATGATTTGGCCACTATCGCTTTGGGACATGGCACTGAAGGGTACTTAATCATATACTAATATTTACTGAGAAATCTAATAATAGCAAATACACTCGACAACGTCTGAGCCAATGCAAACCTCTGTCTTGTGTCATTAGCGGTTTCCCGGTACTCAATGTCTCGTTGCCGTTGCTGGATCATTGCATATATACAGTTACAAGTCTTCGCGATCGATACCTGTTCCAGAATTAAACCATTTTCAAACGATCAAAAAACACAGGCATCCTCAGAAACTCTACATTTCTAACATAAAAAGCCTTGGAATCTGTAATATCAAAGATCTAACACACTAAGGAGAAATCCGAAAACTTGCAAAAAGAACGATCTAAGTGCATGATAAAATCTTACAGGGTCACTTGAATATAAATTGAGCCCGGAGGGAAACCCAAAGGTTACCAACGACTGGTTCAAGTACTTGATGCAATGATCCAAGTTGTGGACATCTGCAAAGACGTCTTCCCTGCAAAGATGAGGCCAAAATACAGGGAGTTCGTAAGATTCAGCAATCAAAGAGGTCATCTCATGTCTTCTGGAGGAGACTCAAAACGCTTAGCATCTCCTCCGTCACAGTAAATACTTTAAACGAACAATTGCTCTCAACTGATGGCCCTATCTCAGAAGAAACACACTAAATTCTCCCAGAATGACAACAAGGAGTTCAATTCCTCCAGTTATATCCTGACGTCAAATGTGAAAATTTCTTTCCAGATCAAAGTGCTCCCACCAGGTGTACACATCGAAGTCGTCACCCATAAAAACCTTACCCGTTGGTGTAGTCAGCCTCATAAGAGTCCTGCAAAGATCACGAACGTGCAGAAACTTAGACGACAGACAGAAAAGTCATGAGGCCAGCAAGCATCCTAACTCACAGCAAATATGTTGATTTAAGAATTCGAGGTTGACATTACCAAGCGAGATAATCGCAGTTGACAATAAAGCTCGCCACACCGACTACGCTTCAAAGATAGGATGGGAGCCTCAGTTTTATGAAAAATGACAATACATTCTACTTCAGGTAAGGATACTGAAAGCTCCATAACTGAAATAGAGGGAAGTGTCAGACAGCATCTTACCATGTAACTTCCTTCGCTGTCACTTATCTTCATCGCCACTTTTTTGCTGAGAGAATTGATGGTTGTGACACTGAATAGGATTCCCTGGAGTAACACCGTATGGTGGAGCGATTACAGTCGAATAATTTCAACAATTACGACACAAAAGTTCCGCAAACCGAGCTTCCGATGACTATCAACTAGGTATTCGATTGGTAGAAGCAAGTTCCAAGATCGGACAGACTTAAAAGGAATTAGAAAGAATTATCAGTTTGAAACTTCTAAGATGCTCTCCTATACAGATAATCATTGTGCTCATGAACGTCCAAATTTTAAAGGACACAGTGACGAGTCCTAAAGAGGGAGGAACTGTTCACAGAGGAGGAAAGGGCGGAGCTATATTGCAAGAGATCTTCTCAATAAACTGGAACTGGACAAAGTTTACGCTGCTCAACCGCTGCAATCAATACTTCTTGATTGAGAGTAAGTTCGCTGCTGCAAGGACCTACAGAAGCCAGCAGCGAACAATTCCAAGCTCCTCCCAAAAGACTTCGACCCTCGCTCCTTCGAACGACTTAGGCTCAGTCCGTCTTCAGTACAGGCAGCAGCAGGTGAAAGTTTCCAGCGAAACTCACATTCCCCAGCAGACACAAAGGATTGAGACGCGATGTTGTGATCGCATCACCAGCTCCACTTACGGCCTCGCGCTCCCTCGCGTCCAATATCAAACTACAACGCACGACTCAAGTCCGAATACAAGCGCGAACTTCCTCCACAACCGCTGTCTAAAATTCTTTATAAATTCTCCAGAACTTCACAGAAAGTGAAAAACACCAAAGCCCGTTTTAAACAACCACATTACAACAATTAAAAAATCCCGTGCTATTCTTCAACCGCCCAATGACTTTCAAGACTTTGTGCAGCACCTCAACCATGCCTGTTCAATAATGGCTCACAATCCGTTTTCGGCTCCCACAGCCTCAGAGGTCAGCTCGTGACGATGTGCAATGCCACAAGCACAGAATAACCACCTCTACAACTTCAACACACTCTCACCCTTAAAGGGAAGCAGGGAAAAAACAAGGAAAACTCTATCTCCGCCAGGTTTCCAGAGCTCGCCATGGCAACTCTAGCTCCAATCCACGTCCGATCCTTCTAAAACATAGTACGATTCCTCATACATTTCGGATCCTAATAACCAAACATTCCGACCTCAAATGGTGACGCAATGGCAATGTGACATGCCAACTTCGCAACAACTTCTCGCCGACAAGCGGTTGCTGAGCTATCGAAAACAGTGCCACATTATGTCCTGTTGCAAAGCTGCGCGCTCGAAGTGACCGGGCGGGGACTTTCCGAGCGTGTAGACCTCGGATCTGTTGGCAAGCACAGACTTCGGTGTGAAGTGCGGGCCGATTGAGCATCCTCAACAACAAGCCTGAAACCACAGCATCTGCCAGAAACAGCGGGCTGACTGGCTGAGTGGAGCACAGCGCGGGCTAGACCGGGTGCCCGTGGTAGTTTCGTCTCCGAGCGGGGACGGAACGGGTGCCCGGGCTGACACGCCCTAGGAACCGGGTTGTAACTCCATGTGACTTCCGACATCTGGACTCATGGCGTTGAAAAATAACTGCCCAGGAATGAATTCACCGGTACAGTGATTTATTGGCTCGATTGGCTCTGAGTGGACCAAAGGTGAGGACTGAGGACTGAGGAGTGAGGAGGCTTTTCGTCAACAGAAACCAATATGGTAGAACCATCCATGGTCGACCACTTAAGCAATTCCGCATATGTTTTGGAACAGTAAAAGGTAATGTGAATTTACAGTCCTGTAGGAAGATAGAAATGATGGACATTGCCAAAATTTCGTGTTTTTTTTAATTGAATTGAATTTATTATAAATTTCTGAAGCCAAAAGTTGGCCTCAACCCATCTCCACTCTGTAGAGTCATGCATAACTGATCACTATGAGAGTAATTGCTACTCACTTGAACACCCAAGGTTAAGGACATATGGCATCAGGACTTTGAAGCATTGATATAACCATCCCAAAAATTAATCATGGAATTGAATCTTAGCATGTATTGAAATTGATACCCCTAGTGGTTGGCAACCGGGTATTGGTTGGTGATGGGTGGTTCTACTATAGGCGGGGAAAACCACCTGGTAGTTCATTGTTAGTCTCTGGAACTGGCAAAAAAAAAATTTGAAATTCGAATTTATTTATAGAAAAAATGGCAAAAAGATCTGAAATTTTATTATTTGGAGAAAAAATAGAAAAATTACCAGACTTTGTACTTGAAAAAAGGGTTCAATATGGGAATTGAAGGAAAATAGCTGGTAAAACTCAAAAGATATCCCCCAACTCTGATAAAAAGTATTAGGAGAAAGTTTGAGTGAAGTAACCCTACTAATTCAAGGTAGAGCAATCCATTTTTTTTTGTTGCTTAACTCCTTCATCTTACTTTTGTCCCCAATTCCGTCCAAAAAATAAACCAACCTATTCAGTTTCTAACAAAATCACTACAATAATGCCAACAAGGGATAACATGTCAATCCTATAATGGTGAACACTTAACCTCTAAAAGCCCAAGGGGTCCGGACAAAACACAAATGTGTTATAAAATATAAGTTCTATAACTTTTTTGAAGTTTGCATCAATGAAGATAATGTGAAGCATGAAAAGTAGAAAGTATCTGTGCAGTCAAAATTATAAAATTATTTTTAGATTCTCTTCAAATGAATTTTGAAGATATAACTTCAAAATTTCACCAAAAATACAAGTTTTACCTTTAGGGTTTGAATTTATTTTTACTGGTCAAAATTACAGTTTCTATTGATTTGTAAAAAAATGCATAAGATCTAGAAATGAAAACACCAACACTTTTCCAAAATAGTAAGTTTTTCAACACTAGCCAATCTTAAACACTTTGTGCTATGTCTCTTATAATTTTGTTTGACCGTAGTGATCTTAGTTTTGAATATAAATATTAAAAGAAAATCCAAGATTTAAGAAATAAAAATAAAAAAAGTATTTTTTTCAAAAAATTATGCCTGATGTTGGGCAACAACCAAAAAATGAACATTTGAGCGCTTAGGGCTTAAGTACCATTGAATGTATGGGAGCGGTTATGAACTGTTTATAGAATGTTCATAACTCAATTCTATGAATGGTTTTGTAATTTTAAAGCAGACCACTTCAAAAATTCATAGAAACTATAAATGTAATTGTAAAATTATAATTCTAGGTGGGTTTAATTATAAGCACACACCTTTGAAAAATATGTGCCCTTCTTGGAATTGGCCTTAAAATATTCAGATTGCTAGTTTGCATAGTTAAAAGCTTACTACCTTTCTTGATTCATGAATGTGGTGGTTGAAGGATGCAAAAACATTTTTCATGCACGAGAAAGTTAGATGGAAGCCCAAAACAAGAGTAACCAAGCTTGACAATCTTTGCTTTGAAAATGATTTCTTAAAGTTCCTTCATTAAAAAGTGTCAATAGTTGGTTCTAAACTTGCAAAAAGTGAATCTCAAAATTATTATCCCTTCTATTTGTGCCTACTCATGAAATTTACTAAAACCACCTTTAAATCCTAATGACCCAAAATTAATGACCATTTTGTGGTTGTTGCCCCTCTTGTTTGATCTTCCTGTTTTCAAATTTTGAGTTTCATTTAAAATAAAATAAAATTCTAAAAAATAAACTAGGTTATGAATCCAATGGTAGTAGTTTGAGTTAAATTCTACCTTGTGAAAAAAAATTAAGTTGAGTGGTGTAGTGTAGTTAATAGCTCACATTTTTTGGTTTAATTTGGGCATGGACTAAAAAGTTACCCATCCAATGTGATTGTTGCCCACCTCAAAAAGGGCAGATCCGTCGGCACATTCAAGGAGCTCAAGGCAAATACAAGTGTGCCCATTCTTGTTTTTCTTACAAACACTACTCTCATTTCAATGACCACTGTGCATTACAAGCTCCACCCAAAATTGCAAAATGACAAAAATGTTGAGAAATTTTACATGAAAATTTCCAACTCTCATGCCTTTCAATGAGCACAAAAAGGCCATCATTTCAAAATATTCTCACTAAGATATGCTCCTTCAAAGTGTTGTGTTTTTCTATTGACCCAAATAAAACTTCAAACTTAAATATCTACTAATTTGTACGGTCAAATAATCTTAATTTTTGTGTGGTTCTCTCTCAATGTAAACAACGAGATCCTATGGTTGCATTTATTTGATCTCAAGAAAAAATGAGCAAACAAATTGTTCAAGTTCTTGGCAGTTTGGGCCCATTTTGAAAGTACCTCCCCGTGGGTCATCAAGGGTTAAATCTATCCATATGTACTTGCCACAATTAAGAATATAATTCTCATTAAATTCACTAAATTGGAGGAATTGTCTTTGTTAGCAAACTATTTGCAATGAACCACTTTTTTCATCCCCATCACCCCTCATCTCTAGCATATATAGCATATATATATATATATATATATATATATATATATATATATCTTTCTCCTTCTCTTTCAAGATTATTATAATGGATGAGGCATATATCTTGACCCCTCACTCCATCTTATATTTATTGGGAAGGAGATAGGCATATGTCAAACTTCTTCAATAAATATGAAATTTATTTTAAAGATTAAATGGACATTTGCTTGAAGAAGGTTGCTATTACATGAGCCTAAGAACAAGAGTACATCAACGTAGAAGACTATACACTTACGTTATAGATGTCTATATTATACAAACCTTCCATGATTATAGTGTAACTATGTTATATAGATACCTATATTATAGGTATTTATATTATAAGCATCTTCAATGGTTGTAGTATATCTATTTATATATGTGCTCAAAGCTCACATTTTCATACTTACTCACATACTAGCATTGTTGTTTGCTCGAACTTTCTTTAATCTTATAATTAGTATAAAAGTAAGACATATTTCTTTTCTTCTTATTGCATTTTACATTTGTTGCAGACTACTGAGCACATGCATGATATCTTCATTATTTTCTAATTTTATTCAATTGACCTTTGAAACCTAAACCTTAAACTTATGTTCTTTTTTAGTTGTGTCCAATGAATTTTTGAGAATTATTGCAAGATTGATTAGATGGTTTTTTCTTGTGGAATTTTTAATAGATATTGACATAATGTTGGATAGAATCAGCACTTTTTAATTCACTTTTAGGAAATCGCCTAAAAGGAGAACTAGCTAATCCTGGCTTTGAGAGTGCACATGGTGACATGGTAGTTGATTCCTTTTATTGGCAAACCTATTACTTTGAATGAAGAAAGTTTTGGCAAACTTTAATTTTGCATGGTCATGTTAACCCCTAAAGTCATAAACTCTGTTTTTTTGGCAATATAGCAATTTGGGGCAGCTCACTACAAATGAAATTTTTATTTTTTTATTTTAAATTTTCACACAGCATGTGCCCAAGGAGTAGCTTTAAGGCCCAATAATTTTCAAAACTTTTGACTACATGGTTAAAAAATTATTGTATGATGTATTGTTTTCATTGCATAGTCAAAAATCTTTAGGAATTAATCCAGCAAGGTCCAACAACTTTTTGACAATGGAGGTTTAGGATGAATTGTCCCACTCTGATTTTTTTTGCTCATGAATGTGTTTGAAATTTTTAATTTTAACCAAACAAAAATAAAGACTACTTTGTCAGTATAAATGGAGTTAATTGTAAAAAAATTTGACCATTGGATTTTTAGATTATAGCAATTTTGGATAATCAACTTTATAGGCAAAAAATGCAACCTTGCAGGGGGGGGGGGATTATAAAAAGATGAATAATTCTTTTTTACCCTCCAAAAAAATTGTAATGGAACCTAAAGCAAATGCAATATTTTTTATTTCAAAATTTGAGAAATTAAAAACTCTCTCAAATTTGTACTCATTTTCAAACAAAAGAAGAAGAAAACCAAAACTCACTCAATTGGATCATACAAGATGTAAAAAAAATATTATATTTTTTAATTTTTGAAATATAATAATAGCATATTGTTTGAAACATCTTCAAAAAAGAATCTCAATATTTTTTGTTCTTAATCATACCAAATAGAATCTTTTATTTTTTAAATTGCTAAAAATACAAATTTGAAAAAAAAACCCTCTAGACCTAGTTTATTTGTACAGAGTAAAGACTTAAATCTACAGGTTGAACACAAACTGCAAAATAAAGACCCATTTAAAATGATTGTTTTGTTTATAAACTCTCATAGATTTTATTAATTAGGACTTAGATCATTTGATTCATTTAATTTATTTCTTGAAATTCATTCTCTTAGATCTATATTTTTCAAATTTTGATTACACAATAAATCTCCTAAGCTAAAAAAATATCCTTCTTTAAGGACTCGGACACACAATTCCTTTAAAAAATGTACGTGATTTCTTTGTACAATCGCTTGATAATAAGACTTTGCACCCTAAAATAATAGTGCCTAGTACAACAAACTGGAGTGAAATCACAGTCCAAGAAGGCTTCAGAAAGAGGCCTCCCACTGTATTACACTTAATATAGTATTATATAAGACTTTAAAAAGGTGGTGGTGGTTCTGAAAGATTTGAAACTATATGCACTGAATATTGATATTTTAAAATTTATATTAAATAATAATAAATGTAATATAATATATAATTATTCCACAAAAAAAATTATAATATTAAAATGCTTTCATAATGAAATAGTACATATAAATGGTTTTATTGTTTTAACCTTCTAAAGAAATTTATGAAATTTGATAATATAAGAATCATCTAAAAAAAGTTTAAATGTAAAAAATTATTTAGAAAATAATAATTGAGCTCAAATTGCACAATGAATAGGCCACTAGGTAAGCAAAGAACACCATGTGTTAGATTCTCTCCATACACCAAATAAAACCATGCATATGTATTCAAAATATTTTAATATATTTTAAGTGTTTATTAAAAAATAAAATAATTTTTTTTCAAATTTCAAATTTATAGTTTCTTTTCTAAATATCTCAACATACAAAATATTTACTAATCTTTTCTTCTTCTTTATTTTTTTGACATTCGTTATTTTAATTACAAAAATATATATATAATTTTTTATTGTATGAAATCATTTTTAAAATAAGGTAAATTTTGGTGTGAATTTGATCTAATTGAATCAAAATAACTTTATATAATTTGATGATTTGATATTTAAAAAACTATATTATTTAATAGCTTGAATTTAAATTTTATATATTTATAATATATAGCATATTTCTTTGAAAAATTATTTAGTAGTATACCATGTATGTGTGCATATAATTTTCTACAATAAATTGGAATTAGTGGATTGAAATTTATAATACATTTTATAATCCTATAATATCTTATATACTTTGAGATCAAATATTTATATGAATGATTAAAAAATAAGTGACATTTTCATTTATAAAAAATACAAACAATCATCTAATATTTTTACATCCAATTTCAATTTTGAATGCTCAACTTAAAGTTTAAATACCAAACTTCAATTCAACTCTCTAATTTGTGTTTACTATTATCATTGTTCTTGATATGCCAATTCCCATCCCTACTTGGTAATTGACCAATTTTTAATATAGGAGCCATCCACACTCCTGTTTGTACATGATGGATGAGGTCAAAATCATGTGTATATTCACTATTATAATTTTCACAATCAATCTTTGAATGGTCTAGCGAATCATTCATATGTAGCACATTGCAAACTTCTCGAGGTTCATTGCCCTCACAAATTGATACAATAGGTCCTGATGCATGTTCATAGTGAATGAATTGAAATGCTGCTCTATTAGCAGCAACTACTAAAATGTTAGCACATGACTTCCCACGCCAAACAAAAATACCTTGTTGAAGTAGTAAAACAAAAGCACCACGACTATCAAGAGATGACATATTGTGACTCAAAATGAATTTGGGAACAAGATGAAGAGGATCAAAAGGTGAATGAGGTGCTATACGATATAATCTAATGACAAAAGTCATATTTCTAGAGTTAATTGATATATTTGGTAAGACTCGAATTTGCCATTGAAGGAGTTGAAAAGCAAAACCCATATTGGGGCTAACTACACACCGTATTGCTTTTACTTTTTCAAGAATATCTTCATAAGATTGATGTTCACGCCAAATAAGATAAGCAATGACTAATGACGCCGAGCGAGATACACCTTGAATACAATGTACAAAGATGCGACCACTTTTCTCACGTACATCTTCAAAATAATCAAAAACATTATACAAAATAGAAGTGATGTCTTCGTTTGGATGGTCTTGAAGCCATAGTGTTTTATAATGGAAATCTTTAGTAAAGTACTCAGGGCATTCAAAACCAACACAATTTAGAATATGAGTTATTTTACATTCATGAAGTATATCATAATTTTGTGCTACTGTATGGCCTCCAAAATAAACATGGGAAGAAACACGAGAACATTGATTGTCACATTGTAACAATTTATCTCGCTTTTGAATGATTTCATTATCACCATTATCATCTCCTTCAAAAGATTGTTCAGGCATTGATTTTAAATCCAATTTTATATTTAATGTCCCACTTCGCATTAATTTGTGCACTTTGTTTTTAGTTTCTATTGAATCTTCAACATTTGATATTTCAGCTTGTCTTGGTGAGACACACAATGATTGCAAAGGAGGACATAAAGCTATTTGAGGAGTCACACAAGTGCAATTGGATCCACCTCCGGGTTCTTCAATGATAGAATCATCTTGTGTATTTTTTTCAATGCAAGCTGATTTTTTTGCCAGTTTTTCCACACCATCTACATTATGATCAAAAGAAAAATTAGAAGGATCAAAACAACCAACATGCCCTCCTGTCCATGACATAGACCTCCAATGTTGTCGAGATCGCTCTTTTCTGCTATGATTTTTTTCTCCTTCCACATCCATGCTCCTCTAACACCACCTACCCATTTGTGGGTTTTTTTGATGCTACATGTCTTTTCCATGATTTCTTTTAAATAAATCCATTAATATCTTTAAGAAAATTTATTGTAAACAATATTAGAATTGTATGGTTGATTCATAGAAACATCACTATATTTACTTTTGGTTAGTAATTCATTGTATCAATATATGTCATAAAGTGAAACTGTATTTGATCAAATGAAGAAATGTCATTATATCCCAATATTTCCTTTGATATTGGAAAACTACATTTTTATTTATTTATAATTTAATGAGTGTGTGTAATTATAATGTATCTCATGCTCTATCAAGTTAGAATCACATGTACACGCTTACCACTATATATGCAAGTATGTCATTCAATGAAAAAACTATCACATTCTTGAGAATTATAAGTCATCAAATTATTTTCCTTCAACAAAAGGACAATAAAAATTTGATAATTTGATCAATTTTCATCAATTATGAAACATTTCATTAGGAAATTGCATTATTGTATGTATACTTGAATGGATGAACGTTAATTTCTCATAACAAGTTTAAAAAAAATTAGTAACTACTTTCTAAGTAAATAAGTTATGTTTAATTAATTAATTGAAGATCTTATTAATCAAGACCATTAGATTGAAATGTCAATTAAGATGAATATATGTGTCAATACTATTCATTTAAATAACCTAAAACTATGTTTAAAAGCAACCTTAAATATAATTTGCATAAGCATCATCTATTTTTTCACTAGTGAGGCTGCCATTCAAAATTTGATCTTTTAGGTACATGATTATCATAATTCCACTTTTGACATTTGATTATATAATTAAAATTATAAATTAAAAAAAATTAATTTCCATCTTTTGCTTTTTAATTCAAAATAATATATGTGAAATCTATTGCACATAAAATAGTTCTATATAATTATATTTATAAAAATTATAAATATTGTATTAAAAATTATAAATATTGTATTAAAAATTTTAATATTGGTTGAAAAAGTAGTTGAATTTTTTTGTATACATGACATTTAACAAATACCATACAAATGTATTTTTTTTTATTGTTGTGTAATTTATGACATGTTTTCAAATGTCATTCTCACTTGTTTTATGTATATTCATAATTTTTTGAATTGATATTAAATATTTCAAGATTTTTAAACCATTATTAATTAATATTTTATATTATACAATAATATGGCCGGTTTCACCCAAAATATCTTTGGTAGAGGGAAACTAAAAAAAAATGCTTCTAATTCTATTAGTTTTGACAAATATTTTAAATATTGTTCAAATTTTTATGAATTCAAATTGTTTTTCTTATCTAGATTCCAATATGATCCCTTATGGCAATATTGTGTTGAAGTTAATTATCAATTTTCAAATGCATTTATGACAAGTAATGAAAAAGTTTTACAAGGTCTTATTAAACAACAATTGGAGGATGAGAAAAATCTTGATCATGAAAATACTATTCACAATCCAATTTTAGAATCTATAGATACAAATTCTTTGACTATATCAAAAATATTACCATCTACAATTCATAGATGTCCATCTTCAAAAAAACTTCTTAGTAGACCATGGCTCATTAAAGTCAGAACAAATACTGAAGGTAAACCTCCTATTTTAAAATGCTATGCCATTGATGAAGAAGGAGAGATTATAGAAGTTGAAGGAAAGCCTTTACTCATCCCTCCTATTCTTGGTCCTGAAGCAAAGCAAGAAATATGGAAACCAAAAGGTTGGAAGCCTATTCGTCAAACACTTAAGCTTCATGAAATTGCTCCAAGCCCCAAATGTCCCAAACATCAACATTTGCAAAAGTCCAAAAAGTATGAGCTTATACGAGAAACTCTATTGCAAACTACAATTGTGACGACAATTATAGAAGAAGAAAAACATTCACAACAACTTCTTGGAGAATTAACAAAAGAAACCATTAATCATAGACTTAGAAAATTATCACGCAATTACTCAAGTCCAAACTGGATACCACCAAAATGGACAATGCCAAAAGAAAAAACAGAAATAAAAGATGAGACTACTAAAGAAGATGAAAATAGCAGTAGTAGTGAAAGTAGTAGCACTAGCACAAATAGTTCAAGTGATAAAGAAGGTGCTTCAAATGAAGCTAAAGATAAACAAAAACTAGAAGAAGAACAAAAAAAACATTTAGAGGAGAAGAAAAAGAAAAAAGAGAAGAAGAAAAAAATTCAAGATGAAAAACAACGCCAATTTAGAGTTGGTCTTCGAGAAGCAGCTGGGCAAGTTGCATTTGCGGGTACTTATGCAACTAGAGTTGGAGGTTTAGGACGTCTTTTTTAAAAAATTTGAGACAATTGCTTATAATTTTCTAAAACTTTGTATAATAAATATTTTTGAGATATGAGATCATATTTAAAATTGAATAATATATTGTTATCTTGAATTTGAATATTTATTAAAACTTTATTTAAAAAATTTAAGAATAAAAATAAAATATTAGACTTTATATAATTGTTTGGCATTTGTTTAAAATCAATTTTGTGCCAATTTTTTTAAATTTTAAATCTAAATTGAATAAAATAAAATTTTCACTAGTATTTTAGATTTGAAAATTAACAAATTTTAAGAAATGGATTTATAAAAACAAAATTTGCTATGTAGTTAAAGCAATTTAGAAGAAGGTGATTCCATATAATTCAATGCCTCTCAAAAGTCCATGTTGCCTTTTGGAAAACATTAAATTTTTTTGTTTGCACAATCAATTTTTTATTTATGTATCTCAATAAAAACTTCTTAAAAACTCAATCTTTTAAATACAAACCAATTATATTTTAAAAATTTATTATTGAAATATTACATTGGAATTTTGTAATGCATTAATACCAATTTTATTATTATTATAAATTATCTTTTAACCACTATCAAGATAAATATGATAGTTGAACAAATTCAAGTTTTTTTGAAGTTTAAGAAAAAAAATGGCCATGGAAGATTGATCATGGAAAGCCTTTGAACGATTGTGCTCCTAGTCCAAAATCACCTCTCCTATTTATGTTAGATTTGTAAATTTATATTTCCTTGAATTGTTTTTTTTTGCCTATTTTTGCTTGATAATATTAAAAATTGTTCATAATTGGTAAAACTTGTTAAGTTTAATAGATTTTAACAAATTTAACAAACATCAGCCTAGATAGAAAACAAAAAAATATTAAATTGTGTTTGATGATTTTTAAATTAAAATTTGTTAAACAAAACAAGTTTTAATAAGTAATTATTAACCTATTTTAATAAAATCAATTTTAAAAATGCCAAAAATTAATCTAGGGATATAAAAATTTATCAAATCTAATGTAAGTAGAAAAAGTGGTTTCTATATTGGTGTGTATTTCTACCTATTTTCAAGGTATCTTCATCAATCATTATAAAATATATAATTCACTACCTTTCAAAAATTTCAAAAAAGTAAATGGAAATAGTGTCAATTGTAAACTTTTGTATACTAAAATTAATGCTATTTCAAATACACTCTAGTACGACATAGAAGTGAAAACACTAGGTAGAAAAACAAAGATGACTTTTTGGATAACAAATAAATGTCCAACCTTGAAGAAACCTAAATAATGTATTATCAATTATTTAAATTTCAGTTTTGTAGATTCTTGTTTTATTTTATTTGGATTTATCTAAAAATAAAAAAGCTCTATTTTAAAATTTTGGCTAAAAAAACTAATGGATGCTTGATCTTCCAAGGCTAAGGTTGATATAGAGTAATGCAAGCAATGCTATATCTTGTGTATCTTTTGGACACCTTTTGAATAATATGATTGGTATTGTTCAATTATAAAGTTATCGATTTCCTTCATGATCTAATTGATATTAATGTAAGATCTAGTATACTAATCATGAAGGAAAAGGTTAGCTTTTGGTAGTATTAAGGTAATAATTTTTGCATATGAATGCACAATATCATTGAGTGGTTGGCATGTGGTATTTAGTTGTTCAATGAAAAAAAAAAAATTTAAAAAATACTATATAGAAATAGAAGGTTTTATTCCATTGAAATATAAATAGACAACAGATCTAGTAAATAAATAATCATGCATGTAAACTAAATGTGAAAATCCATTTAATCTAAAACAACATTAAATTCAAAACAAGTCAATGATGAAAAAGCGACATTGGGTGTCAAACAAAGTAATACAATTTTTCTTTTCAAATTAGTTTAATAAAATGCAAGATGCACTAATTTACCTTGTTGTCAACCAAATTTTAAATTTAATTTTTTATGCCTTCATAGTTAAGAAAAAAATATTTTTTCAATTTTCTTGATAACAACAAAATAATTAGATTTAAAACTATTTATTGTAGAAAATTAAACTATTAAACAATTAATGTCTTTTACAATCATTAAAATAAATTGAGTAGCCACACACAATATTAATAAATGATAAAAAAAATTATGAATGAAGCAAAGAAAAATAGAACACTTAATAAATCTTAGTAGAAAGAAAAGAGATGAATGGTGAAAAAAATAAGAATAAAAACATTAGTGTATTAAAAAAAGATAAGAATGTTTTGAAGAATAAATACATGATTAAGACAAAATGAAGAGATTAAAAAGAATTTGATTATTGTATCCAAAATTTAGATCCATATTTATATTGAATTATGAATTTAATTTGAATTCATATTATTAAAAAATGTCATGTTTAAGAATTTTTTAAAATTCTAAATAGATAATTTTTCAAAATTCTTTCTGTTTTGGATATTTTTCTATATAATTTTTAAAATATTTGAAAAATTAATTAGTTAGTAGGAAATTTATTATTATTTTTTACTTTTAAATGATTCAAAATTATAAATAATTACTACACAAAATCAAAGTTTATAAAACATCAAGGATCTTCTATTTGCCATAAGATTAAGTATCAAGAAAAATTGGAAGACTTTACAATCTATGATCATTTTCTTATAAATGTCAAATCTACCATTTTGGAGATGCTGCAAGATTGCTACAATAGAATTTGGGCTATTTTGGGGAGGTAGAAAATGCTTTCACAAAAAATTTAAATTTTTAAAGCATGTTTATTTATAGGATATTTCTAATTTCTATTCTAAAATAAGATAGCTAAAGTTGAAAACAAGACAAATTATTGATATTATCATTTTTTTATCATTAAAATAAAAATTATACTGAATTTTTCACAAATCAACCAAATTTACAATTTTAGTTGTTGTATAAAAATTTTACACACTAATAATTTTAAGTTTAGGTGCTTTTTTAAAGAATACGCCACAAATATTGAATGGTTTAAAACTGATTCATAATTGTTTTTTAAAGTTAATTTTTTTTATAATCTTAATGTAATTTTATTGAAAATACGTAATTATTTAGTGAAATAATAGATCTAGATGGATATGATATATAAATTATAGTTTACAATTTTTATTGAACCCCTAAAAAACATTGCAAGTCCCACAAGTATTTTGAAAGTCAAAACTTAAACTTTCACATGGTTCTTGACTTTATAAGTTTTGAAGCTTAACTAAAAAAATGTAGCTAAAATAATCTACGTTTTATTCCATTTGAATTATTTTCAAAATTATTAAAATTATACCTTTTGTGACACTTTAAAGATAGCATCTTGACAGCTCAAAATATTCCACTTTTGAACTTTTTATATCAAATTTCTCTTGGTGTGAGCTCAAGGAGTTCATCAATTACAATATGATTTCTTTACTATTATTTCTATTTTTTATTTTAATATAATTTTAAGCATATATATAATTAACATGATTTTATTTTAAAATTTGAATTATATAAAATTTAATTTGATATTTTTAATTATGAAAAATGAGATATAATTTTAAACATATATTAGTATATTACTACCATTGAAAGATATCAAATTTTTGAATGTATATTTTGATGTTAAAAACTAACGAAGTTTGACTTAGTTCAGAATTTAAGGGTTAAAAAACATCATTAACCCCTAAAATTCTTTAATTTGTGTTTTGAGGCCCAAAATTGCTTCAAAGTATCAATCTCCAAAGCAAGGCTAAAACCTTTATCTATATTTATTTTTAACAAATTCAAACATAGAATTCTTTAATTAATTTGTTACGGTATACCCTTTTAGAATTTTAGAATAAGAAATTTTACCAATTGCAAGATCATGGTGCTTGGATTTCAAATAGAAGTATTTTTGACTCTTTTGAAATGATTAGATTTCAGTTTCAAATTTTTTACCCAAATTTTTATAGATTTTACAACTTCTGATTCTCCATAATATGTTAAAGAAATAAATTGGAAATACATATAATTTTTTTGATATATATGCTTCAGTAAAATAGTAAATAGAAAGAAGTAGAAAATCATGTAAAATAAAAAATTATTTAAAATTTGGTTAGAGTAACTGAAAATTTTCAATCTCAATGGTTATAATGTTGTAATAAAAAATCTACATTCTATGATTTTATTTTTTCTACGAAATATTGAAAATTGAATTAAATAAAGGACTTCAAAGTTTATTTTTGAGTAGAGATTTCATAATTCACTGCAAACTAAAGTCCTTGTAACGTTTACCTCATTAATCGAAATAGAATGATTCAAAACTATCCATGTATATATAAATCTAGAAACCAATTTTTATTTCTTTAGAAAGTGATCTTTTCTTGTTTGCCCAAGTTGCCTATACTCCCAAAGAAACTACATATCATGTAATAATTTTTCAAAGGCCATATGATCAAAAGTTATTAAATTATTGCACCTTAAAGCTACTCTTTGACCACATGTTGTATGAAAACTTCAAAGAAAAATAAATAAATTTTTGTCCGTAATTGGATGACAAAAACGCTAAGTTGCCAAAAAAATGCTACTTGGTCCTTTAGGAATTAAATTATTTCTTCAAAGTTGCATTTTATCTAGATTATTTTTGGTCCTTAAAAGGTTAATATCCCCTTGTGATATAAACCCCAAAAAAATTTGAAACTTATCTTTTATAACACAAATGTTTTTTTCAATAATCCAAAAATTTTAAGGGTTGATTTGTGGTCATTGAACAACAAAAGAGAAAAATATTTGGTAATTTTTATAAGTCATTTGCAATCAAAATAATTAATTTGTTTTTTATATACATTAATATTGATATATATATTCGAGCCATGAAATTTTGAAAACAATAACAGATTACTTTTTCATTTGACTTTTTATTTATTGTATTATCAACCTTAAGTTTGAAAATTGCAAAAATTTCAACCTCTAGATCTATTAACCCCTCAAGGCCCGCAGCCATTTTGGGCTTAAAAACATCATTGTTTTTCAAGCCTTATAAGTCTACATGTCATGAAGGTATCAAAATCTCAACCGTACAATCTTGTAGTGTGCATATTGTAGATGATGTGGATCAAGTTTGGAGTCATTTGACCTCATAGATTGCAAGATTATAATATTTTAGTGTTGAAAAAAGATGATGAAATTTTCCTTAAAACACATTTGGAGGTGAAATTTGATTTCTAAACCTACTCAAATGAAAAAACTTTACTCTTAGAAAGTGGTTTGAAATCAACATATAAATACATTGGTGAAAAAAAATTCATTAAATTAAATCATTGTGTATGTAAAATGACTTTGAAATGTATAAAAAAAATAGCAAAAAAGGGTGCAGAAAACACATCTAAGGCTGAACCTATTTCTACTAAAATGCTTCTTAGTCACTCGATACTTATTTGATTGATACAAAATTTTATCCACACAAACTAGACAGGTATGCGCAACTTCCCCCCCCAAAAAAATTTGAAAACGGACACAATATGAAAAAGTAACAAGCCAACAAAGTTCACACTAACCAAAAAATGTTAGGGTTTTGAACTTCGAATTGCTCCCAAACATTCAAAACAACTTGGCTTGCCATGAAAATTTTACCACATTAATTAGATGTCTAGAGGAAAAAAATTCACCATATTTTTATTGAAAACAACCATTGGATGAAGGAGATACAAGCCCTCAAAGTTGCAGCCATGACAATGCAATGTGCTGAAATCAAATTGAACCTGTGAACTTTGAATGGCTGTCACAAACTCAATTCATCTTGTATTGGTCTGAAAATTTTATCACATAAACTAGACTAGTATGCAAAACTTTCCTAACAAGTTTTTTTGAATTTGGACATTGGATGCAAAAGTTACATCATTTTGAATTGGACTTCCAAACTATGAGAGGCTACTTTTGAGCCCCTTGGGCGTTGAGGGGTTAAAAGGCAAGTATGCACTTTGCTAAATAAAAATATATTTTAATTTCTAGCATAAAAAATTTTATGCTTTTTAAAATTTTAAAATTCTAGACAAATTGAATGAAATTTTTAGTTGTAACAGATTAAAGTTGAATTTTACTATAAATAGCATCCAAAACTAATAATAATCTTGTGTATGTTTGTTTTTTGATCTAATTGCACTTTAACATATGACAAGATCAATACTTTTAAACTAAAACAAACTTAGCTCATAAAAGTGTTATGATTAGATCAATAAACATTAAAGTGTTTATAATAGATGTAATTGCTTTAGTCATGAAAATTATATCAACAATAAAGTTATGAAATTTAATAGACATTAACCCCTAAAGCCCCGAGGCCTTTTCTCCATCAAAACACACTCAAAACTGTCACTTCTATTGCAAAGAGCAAAAAACTATAAAAATTGGTTTTTTTTGCATATCTAACCATAGGATCTTATACTAGACTAGTATGAAAAATCAATGTGTGCAAGAAATTTCAGAAACTTTGACCAAATAGATTGCAAGATATTTGCATTCAAAGTGAAGAAAACAAGTTTTTTTGCACCTTGCTTGACTAGATTTTTGGGCTTTGAACCTATTTAACTTAAATTTTTTGTATTGCTGATTTTGATTTTCTAAGTTTATATGTTGAATATTTCAGTTGAGAATCTAGAAAAAAAAATTCAAGAAAAAAACACTAAATTTTTACTCATTAAAAAATTGTTAAGTAGAAGTAGGTTCAAGATTAAAGGAATAACTAAATCGTTAATAGCTCTAAGACAAAATTGAAATACCATAATTCCAACAGTGAGATTGTTCTAGCAAGCATATTCAACCTTGTCTAACAATTTTTTTCTGAAAATTGTAAAAATTGCATTCAAAAATGAATCCTAAAAGTTATTTTTTCAAGAAGATGCTTAGATTGCCCGAAAAACTAAGATTGTCCATAACTTTTTCATTACTAGTCCAAATAGAATGAATCAAAGCTTCAAATGTAGACAAAAAGACATAGATTTTGTAAAAAATATTTAAGAAATTGATTTTGACTTTCTGAGATTTTTTTGTGCTGCCCGCCAAACTCTATTTTTGGCATAATTTTTTCTCTTGGGCACGAATTGAAATAAAAAATTATATATCCACAAAACTCTCACAAAACCGCACAACCTCAAAAAATCCCAAAAAAATTCTCTACAAATTGAGGTCATAGGAACCTACCCGGACCCAAATTGTCCCCCGAGGGGACAGACGAGCCTTTAGGGGTTAATATTCAAGGCTCAAAATTTGAAGCTTCTTATCTCTAAAAATATTTTTTTATTAATAGTTGGTGATAATGTGCTTAAAACTATAAGTTTTATAGTAGTTTCTGTTTTTTACTAAGAAAGCAATTTACAACAAACTAATGATGTTCTTCAAGGCCAAATAGACTTTGCAAACTATGGAGTTGTTCAAACACTAAAAAAGAAAAAAATTGGATCAGAAGATCTCCTACTTAAAACAAACTTGTAATAATCTTAGCACTTAATAAAATCAATAATTGTTGGAGAAAATCCGGTCTTTTAAGGATGAAAACCTTTCTGTTTAAAGCCTACATACATTCCTGGTGAGCATGGTAAGTAGCTTGGAATGTAGAATATCATATTTATCACAATTATTTATTAGAATGTTTAAAAATATAGTGTATTATAAAATTCAAAATGTATTTTTTAATAGGGTAATGTCAAATCTATCATTGACAAAAAGATGGTTTGTTTCTTTAATTTTATAAAATCTAAATGTATTCTTGATATTTAACTTTCTAATTTTAATTTCAATATTTTATGTATATGGTTACTTTATATTTTGGATCATTATATTTCAAACAACTGCATTGATATTTATTTTAAATTTTATTAAAATACATTTTGACAAACTTTAAATGAATGATGAAATTTGTAATTGGTTTACAATATAATTGGTTTATGAGAGTTTGTTGTTCATTAATTTTTTTTTGGCTTATAAAATAGAATGAAAAATAGGCTATTGACCAAATTTGATCTAACTCCTAAATTTTTTGCAACAAAATTATGTTGTACGGATTCACTTGTAGATAAGCTATAGAAATAAAAATCTAAAATTTTAATTTCTTAAACTCTTTTTTCTAAATAGACAATTATAGGATTTTTGATGTTATAATTTTACCTCATCCCAATATTAAATTTGTAGTTGGATGTAACAAACAAAATTGACATAGCTACAACTCTCTATGAATTTGATTTGAATGTGTCATTATCTATAATGATAAAGTCACTGAGATCTAAATTCAAGAGCACATTCTCAAAACAACCAATATTTATTAATAATTGTGTTTTTTCATCCAATTTTTTGGGGAATTATTGTGATTATTTTTGGATTAAATTTTATTAAATATGTTATCAATCAATGGTATACATACAATATACCTTAGTTCTTTACAAATAATTTATAAATGTAGGTACTTCTTGACGTTGAGAATATTAGTAGGTAAAACATAATAAAATACTAAAATTAAAGTACAATATCCACATAAAAGATTGAAAAATTTGATTTACTTTTGAGAAACAAAAAATTAATATTGAATGGTATAGACTTAAATTATATAATTTAATAATTTAATAATTCAAAATAAATACAATTTCTTATATCCACTTATGCTCAAATTCATTGAATATATTACAAATATTTTTGATTTTTTAATCAAAGAAAATATCTTCTAATATTTAAATATCCACAAATAATATTTGAATTTTTACATTAATATTTTTAATAGTTTATTAATTATTTTACGTATACTATTTTCATTTGTTTAAATGTTGAATCTAATTCATCAATAGAATCTAATAGAAATTATAAAATTAAACAGAGTTATTATATCACAATATGAAATAAATAAATAAATAAATAATTCAACCTTTGAAAAGTTAGTAAACATCCATAAAATTTTAGCATATTGAAAATTTTGTTATCTTGTATTTATTTTCAAAATTCTTAATAGTGGTAGATATATCTTTTTGTATTATTATACTTCAAACAATCTTGTCATATATATGATTTATTTGTAGTTATATTGTATTTTATATTTGTAATTATATAATTTCTAAGGATATATAATTATGGTGATTTCAACTAATTTGTTAGATAATTCAATTGTTTTATATTAATCAATCCACATAAAAAGTTAAAAAATACTATCTCCTATAATATTTATTATACCCCCCAAAATTAAAAAATATAATTTTTGATATTATTTCAACACTGATAATCAAAAATAAATATAATTTTGATTATCAATTTAAAACTGAAATACTATTAATGAATATTTGTAATTATATACTTTCAAATAACTACTATTGTTGAATATAATTAAAATTTATTTATAGATTCAATATTAATTTGCTTGTTATTATGAGCTCATATTTTATACATCAAGAAATAATAATGATTAGGATAATTTATTTTGAGATATTTCTTAATTAATTTAATTAAATATTTAATTAGAAATGAATGTTGGTTTTTCAATGAGTAATAACAATTTGAATATGCTTGATAATCTTAATACAAAAAACAACAATGATGGAGATGCTATGGATATTGATGAAGGAGAAGGTATATTTGACCATTACAAATAAATACATTAATAAAAATTATGTCAAAAATTTATTAATATTTGATTATTATTTTTTTATACATACTTCTATTCAATTCAAAGTTATTTTTATAGATATTATAAATTTTGTCAAGTTGAAAAAAATAATATTAAAATATTAATTGATAATAAAATATCTATTCATTGTTGTTGTACCTATAGGATCTTCTCAATCCTTACCAATGATAAAAAAACATAAATCAATCAAATGCAAATAAAAGATTAGAAATGTGCATTTCTACAAATGCTAAATGTCAAAAGTATAGAAAACAATTAAGATTTGCAATTGACAACTATATAGAACTTCCTAATAGAATTGGAAGGATTGATGATTTATATTCAAAACATAAAGATTGGCATTTGAACAATTTGAATATCAGTGAAGTAGATACAATGCAAAATATAAAAATCCAATCCAAAATGTTATGTTTTGATAGGTATAGTGACAATGATGTAGATTGTATGGGATATCCGTCTAAATATAGGCATCTTAATTTTAATAGGTTTAATCACAATGATATCCAAAAAAATCTTTTTGATTATAATATTATTAAAGAACACATATTGTTTAAAAATATTAAAAATATCATAAAAGAAGAAGAGAATCTTGTAAAATTTGAAGGTCAATTACCAAGAGTGACCTTGAGCAAAGAACATTCAATTTTTAAAAATGACATTAAGATAGATGAAATGAAATTAAAAAAAGAAGTTTTAGCTACAGATACTATAAATTCAATACATATGGATAACAATAACTTAAGAAACAATCACAATACTACAACTCTTGTATTTGATATTAAGCCATCAACAAGTTTTGAATACAATGGTTCTATAGGATCAAATACATCTGAAGAAAACTACAATGCAAGTATTTTAAATATAATAAAGGTTAAGTCAAAGTTTGATCGAATCATTAAGCAATACCGAATGAAGAAAAAAAATCCTTAAATAAGAGAAATTTATGTTGATAATAAGAATATATAATTAATATCATTGATTTTTTATTGAGATATTGGAATAGGAAATCTCATTGTTATTTCTTTATCATGTAGTTCAATCTGCTTTATAATATTTGATAGTTTTTTTTAATTTTATTTGATAAGAATTTAATAGTTATAATTTACTTTAAAAAATATATATTCATATAATATCTAACATTGAAAAACATCAAGTGAATTGTATTTTTAACAAGTATATACTTCAATTTTTAATATTAATACTAATACAAATCTTGATATTTGTTGTTGATAAATTTAAATTTCATCATGAATAATTAATTATATAATTAAGCAAAAATTGTACACTTGTATTATTTTTTTATATGCAAAAATGTATCAAGTCCAAGTTTTTAAATGGCCATTATAAACTTTAACCTTAAGCAAAGGCCAAATTTTCATTGCATATTAAATGTCAAAGATGAATGAATTTTTTTATTAATTTTGAATTTTTACTTCAATATCCTATTTTGATTGTTTGAAGCCACAAAAGATTAACATTCAGGATTTTATTTATTAAAGTTTTAAATTGACCAACACACTATTTTATTATCTTTTTTCTACTTTATAATAGAATTTTTGAATAATTAAAAAAAAAACTTCATAATAAAAAATAGGTACACCATAATCAAACTTTTTAAATGAAAAAATGAAATCATCAATTATAAAAATAATGATCAAATACATTAGAAAATATCAAATTTAAATTAATCTTTTACAAAACAAAAATAATTTATTCAAAATTCACCGATCTAATTAGTTAGATTGTGAAAAATGATGATTATGGGCTTATGGCTAATATAATTGGCTAAAAGATACAAAAATTTGTGCAATAAGAAAAATTTCATATGATCATTGAAAGGTGCCGAATAAGATTGTCAATTTGTTACACATTTAGTACCCGTAAGTGCACAATGTTATTTTAGTCACTATTTAAAAGTTTTGATTTAAGAAAAATTGAATACTACTATGATTATTCAAATTTAGTTGACGCAATATTAATTTGGTTAAGATTTATAAATTTATAGTTTAAACTTGAAGTTCATCCAAATGCATAATTTATAAACTTCATGCCAAAGTTTTTTCCTTAACTATTTCTAAAGCATTTAAATGATACCCATTTACTTGTGAAATTTTTTCAAATGTTATTGTTCAACACTTGCCATAATTGTGATGAATCCTTCAAATAAAGTTGAAACCATTGCAACTTAAAAAGTTCTAATGTTTTTTTAAGAGCGGAGAGACTAATGTAGTTTTGGAAAAAACTACCTTAATTTTGTCCTTAGTTTAATACATATCTTGGTTTATTTGTAGAAAATTGAAATTAATCAGACCACAAAACAAAAATCCAATTCTTGATATTGAACTATTTTCTGTTACCAATTTCAAAATTGATCAGTTATACAATTCTTGTTTTGAAAAATCAACTTGAGAATTCCTCATAAATAAACCTAGCAGTTAACATTTTCCTTCATGATTTCTATAATGTTTTTTCTATACTTAATCCAATTCTAACTTGTTATTATCATCAGTGTTACATGATGAAAAATTGAGAATTTGTGTTTGAAATAAATTTCAAGTTTATTATTTAGTACGTTATTATTAACAATACTCCTTGTATTAAATAGTGATTGGTCTTCAAAAAACAATTAGGAGCGCCACTTTGTTTTGGTGAAGCAAGTAACAAAGTACACAAATGGAAAAATCTTATATAACTGTAATTTAAAAAATTCAAACTCACTTGATTTTCTAGATTTTTAGATTACAATATTAGACAACATATTTGAAAACTAATTGCAAGTTTACAATTCACAATCTAATTTTAAAATTTTTTATAGTAAATAAGTTTGCTTATATTAAATCAAAATATAGACTCAATATGGATTCAATACATTTCAAATTAAACTAATTCATATCTAGAAGACCTCATATATTTGATGGTCAAAATGTAATTGATGTCAATGTGATAAATAAATATTGCACAATTTTAAGCTTGCAATAAAATAAAAATAAAAATAAATAAATATAAAAAATAACTATATATATAACTTGTCTTAGGGTTTATGTTATTCTTGCTACTAATCACATTATTGCTTACAAGCTAAAATCCATTTATCAAACTTTTATGATAGTATTTGTATAACTAATGAAGTTTCTAAATTTTTCTATTTTTTAAAATTATTTATTAATAACTATGTGAAAGTTTAATCCCTAAATGCACAAGGCACCCAATTTTTGGGGTCGACAATATTTTGAAGTTAAATAAAACCTAATTGAATTGCTGATTTTAGTAGTTTTTGTTTTTGAAAAATTATTTTTAAAGTCTAGTTTTAGCATCAAAAATCCGATTTTGAAAATGATTGATTATGATTTTTCTATTCAAGATTCTGTACAAGGTTGTTCATTGCAATCTTAACTTTCTATAGTGTTGAGGGCTCTTGGGAATGAGTCTCAAATACACTAGATCTTGGAAAAAAATCACATTAGAAATTCATTTAGAAAAATTGTAGAGTAAATTTTGAGAAGCCATAAATTGATGGGGATTATGCATGTTAGGCCCTTTATCATCATATTTTTTGGTGACCAAATTTTTAGATTTGACATGTGAAAAGAGGATTGAAAGACTTAAAATAACTTTTGCAATTTTAACACCCTCATGATCAAACATTATAATCTTTCAATCCATAAGTGATATTATTGTGTTTTCTTTTGCAATGTGATTTCTAACATATCTAGTTTGAATTTATACAAATAAAATTTTAAGAAAATTGATTCAAATTATCAAAATGTTGGCTTTTTGTTCAATTTAGAGAAAATTCCTAGAAGCTCAAAAAAGGCCTAGGGCATTTAGGGGTTAAGGACTTCTTCAAATTTATATATACAATAAAATACTAAAAATTAAAACTAAACAAAAAATAGAGGCTTGAAAATAAATACATCTTCAATGCACTTGAAAACCTAGCCCAGCAAACAAAATAAGTTTGAGGGTAGTTATAGAATGTCTACTCTAAGATAAATTCTGAAGTCTTTTATTTAACTCAATTTTCAATGTTTTCAAAAAAAAATAAAAACATTGGGTGTAGATTGTTTATTACAACTTTACAACCGTTTGAAATTGACATTTTTCAATTTTATATTTAAATTCTTAACAATTTAGTGTTTTGAACATTCTCTACCTCTTTCTACTTATTATTTTTTTCCTATATGTTTTACAATTCCAAATGATTTGAAATTTTTCATGAATGTAGCCAACTTGCCTTGAAGAATTAATCCAAGAGTAACCACCATTTGGACATTTTTTCATACAAATGTGACCTTGTGAAGTGCAGCTGCCCGGATTTTTGCAGGTACAGAAATAGGATTTTTGTCAATTCAAATGCTATTATCTTGCAATCCACATGGTGGAAATTTATGAAATTTTTTCCACAACTTCTCAAACTAGTTTAATACAAGATTCTATGGTTATGTTTTGTTTTTTTTAATTCTAAAATTTGGTACTTGTATTAAAAATAGCAGTTTTGAAGCAGTTAGGGTGAAACGTATTCTCTGACCTTTAGGGCATCCCCACTCCAGCTCAACATGTGACTCAAACTAGGCACATGGCCGTGCCCAGCCAAAATGGGTGCTCCACGGCAGACACGGCAAGTCCCAGAGAGTGGCCGGGCGCGGCAAAATCTGGAGAGCGGACGGGGAAATACTATTCGTTTCCCGTGGCTGGGTATGTCAGAGGACACAGGAATTGAGGTACGGAGCGCAAGTTTTCAGGCAGATTTCCCCACGAACAAGCTCCAAGCTACACATGACAACCTACTGTGTTCGTGGGGAAACCTGCCTGGAAACCTGCGCTCCGTACCTCGATTCATGTGTCCTCTGACATACCCAGCCACGGGGAACGAACACTACTTTTCCGTCCGCTCTCCAGTTTCTGCCGCGCCCGGCCACTCTCTGGGACTTGGCGTGCCTGCCGTGGAGCACGCATTTTGGCTGGGCACGGCCATTTGCCCAGTTTGAGTCAGTTGTTGAGTTGGAGTGGGGATGCCCTTAGGGATTAAGCTGGTCAAGACATGCAACTAAGTTGGGAAACAGAGATTCTCACATGATGCAAAGTCATCTCCAAAACTTAAAGATAACATTCCGTACATGTTGGCTAGACTTGGTGAAGTTTATCAACCGTTCTAAAAAAAATGTAAACTAGCAAAAATATGCTTGATGGAATTCAGAAAACTCAAAACTCAAGAATGAGTTAGATGAAGAATTGACAACCATAAGGTGATCTTTCATACTTCAAAACATCCCATGAGTGAAATGGCGCAATTTGTTCGAAGATTCTAGTCTAGTCAAAAGATATTTCTTTAATTTGACATCCCTATAGATAATTTTTATAGGAAATCACCAATAAAGGTGCAAGTTAACCCTTAGATTAGAGAGAATTGTTGCAAAAGATATTTAAAAGAAAAAATTGGAGTGTTTCAACTTTCAACCTATTGGATCCACTTCAACAGTAAATATGGCTTACCAAGCACTGTATTTAGTCTCCAAAGTCAAAATACTATTCACTATTTACTTTTGTATGCCCTAATTGTACAAACTTTGGGCAAATAATAATATCCTACTTCAAGAAGATTTTTTTATTCTCCATTGGGCTGCCTATTAGGAAATTGAATGTTGTTCAAGGGGTAAAAAACAATGAACTTGCACATATGTTATAGTGTCTAGGACTAATAGAAAGATAGCTTTCAAAATCCTAGAATTATTAGAGTTGTAGAACTGTAGAAGTTAGTCTTCTTGGAAGTCAACTCAAATAGTCATTGACTAGAAATCCTTGGGAATCCTCCAAGTATTGATAAAATTATGATAAAAATAATTTAAAAATATTAGGTTATTTTTTAATGCCATGTATAGTTTCAAAAGGATCTAATAGCAATAAAGACCTAAATTAGAAATAGCAACAAAGACCTAAACTAGAAATTCCATGTTTTCAACTTCAAAAGATGACTCATTGATCCAAATCACATCGTTCCAATCGTCAATCGTCCAATGCGAGTGCTCTTTTGCAAAGGCCAACCAGTTAGCCTTATGCATGTCACTCAAAAACGGTTTCTTAACAACAATGCAACTGTTAACACCAAGCTCATGAATCTCTTTACGTAAAGTTGACATGCACATGGAAGGTGTTACATTGTTGCACAACTCTGCAAGAGGAGCACAACGATTACTACTAAGATCTCTTTTGAGCCTTCTCCTCTCTCGATCACTCAACTTTCGTGGCCTACCGGATTTACTTGCCGGCGTCACAAAGCCACATACACTAAATCTCTTCAAGACCCTCGAAATTGTTGATTTTGGTCTCCCTACAATGTCTCCAATTTCACTCAATGACAAGCCAACTTTTCTCATATCAACTATCATGTTTTGTACATCATTTGGCACATAACTTCCTGTCATGGTGCAAAGTTATTAAACAATACTTACAACTTCATAAAGTTTGATCAAAGAACTTCTAATAGCAACACATACACAATATCTTTGACAAACACAATTTTTTCTTTACAAATTCTCTAGGCTATGTCTATAAGCAACATACACTCCAAGCAAGTACTCGCATCTCTGCATCCTCTCAACCTCAAAGTTCCTCCAAATTCCATACTTCAAAGTAGATGTCTTGATTTTCTCAAGAGCAACCTTCTGCTTAAAAACTAAGCATTGTAGTTCTCAAATGAGCCACATTGCAGTGGGAGAACAATTTTTGCTTATGTGTTGAGTCACATGTAGATCATTGGATTGACTTCTTCTACACAAAAAATCTCATTAAAAGATCTCAATTAACTTGTCAGCATTACATTCTCAAATTAGACTACTTGAGGCAAAACCAAACAAGGGGTGCAAGACTTTCTAGAGGGCATTGTACAATAGGTGTCTATTGAGTGTGCAAAACAAACTAAAAGTTTGAGAAAGGAACTGAAGTGAAATCCTTACCCTTTTCCCTTCCATCATGGTGTATGTTTCCTTGGAGGCATCTCTTTTTTTAAAGTACACTTGGTTTATTTTTTCAACCACAACAATTTAATAGCTTGAAGTATATTGTTGTCAATATGTATTTTCTTTTTTTCTCTACCGTAGCACTCTATCTAATTGCCGATACTAATAGATTGTAAAATTCAATGGAACTGGGTCCTAGAGCTTCCAATAGAAGAGGCCATGAATGAAGAGTGTTCAGTTGTAAAAATGCAATGAAAGTTTGCAATTGTATTCTAGAAATACCATTACATGAATTTCAAAATTCTATGACTACATGTATGATTAAGTTTTCAATCATTGTGGACACGAATGATTGTCGTAGAATTCTAGGCTTTGTAGTCATTGT